>QMIH01001081.1:43642-68354 GCA_003987875.1 Clarias batrachus | reverse complement strand
GAAACAATTCCAAAAGATTAAACTGGTTCTGAGACAGTTACAAATGATTAAACAGGTTCTAAATACAGTTCTAGAAGATTAAACTGGTTCCGGGACAGTTCCAAAAGGTTAAACCAGTTCTAAGTACAGTTCTAGAAGTTTAAACTGGTTCTGAGACTGTTCCAAAAGATTAAACTGGTTCCGAGACAGTTCCAAAAGATTAAACTGGTTCTAAGTACAGTTCTAGAAGAGTAAACTGGTTCAGAGACAGTTCCAAAAGATTAAACCGGTTCTAAGGACAGTTCTAGAAGACTAAACCAGTTCTGAGAACACTTCTAGAATTAGAGCCTATTAAATTAAACCAGGTTTATGAAAAGTTCGAGAAGAATAAACCAGTATATTAGATTGAACCAGTTGTGAGAACTGTTCTTGAATTAGGGCCTAGCTATTTTTAATATTAAACTGGTTCTAAGAACACTTCCAGAAGTAGAGCCTATTAAATTAAGCCAGTTTTGAGAACAGTTCTAGAAGATTAAACTGGTTCTGAGACAGTTAAATTAAACTAGGTTCGAGAAAAGATTGTGAAGAATAAAGCAGCATATTAGATTGAACCAGTTGTGAGAACCGTCCTAGAGGATTAAACCAGATCTAAGAACAGTTAAAAGATTAAACCGGTTCTGAGACAGGTTCCAAAAAATTAAACCGGTTCTAAGGACAGTTCTAGAATTAGAGCCTATTAAATTACACCAGGTTTGAGAAAAGTTCGAGAAGATTAAAGCAGATCTTAGAACCGTTCTAGAAACCGTTTTGAAACCTGTTAGCAAGTGGCTGCTTTCTAACAGTTCTAAACCACTCTGGACTGTGCTGTTATTGTAAGGTGTTAAGAGCTCCACAACTCCCCTTCATCACGTCATTGTGTTGTTGATTATTTTACTATAACTGCAGGACCTGAAGTCTTTCATGTGTTCACTCTTTACTCATTGCAGTGAGTAGGAAGTCAACAGAAAGAAGCCAGTAGGATGCTGATCCACTTGGTTAGCCAGTGTGGACTAAATACAGATTGGCCTGGACTTTAACACTGAGCTAKACTGAAAGCGCAGTGACTACAAAGAAAGCAAAACAGAAACATAAATCATACTGTAAAAATGTACTATAAATCAAAGATTATCTTCAGACTATTTTCTGCTTCGCTGTCCAGCATGGATGTCTCACACGCTCGGTTTGTCTTTTGTCCATTTTTTGTTTAGTTTTTTTTTTAGATCAAACGAAAGCTTAAAAATGTTTCTTGAGGTTCTGGTCCGACACGGCAGCTTGTTAAGAGAGTCTAATTAATCCAACAAGCGCCACTGTACGTCTATACTGGATGGATTTTTTTTTGCGAACTGACTGAAATCCCAGGCCCTCAGGACTTTCTCTGTTTTCCTATAAGCAGCTAAACTGAGATCCCATGTACTTGCAATGAAAAGTGACAGGAAATTGACTAAAGCATTGGAAATCAATGGAAAGTAAATGCACTTCTTAAGTACAAGTGAACAGCTGAGAGCTACCTTCTGTCTCTTCTCTCTTACACCCCCCACCCCCCCACCCCCCACACACACCCCTCCCGTGCTTTCAATCTCTGTCTGGATTGTAGTCCGAGTCAATACCTGGCTACCAAAGGAACACTAAATACAAACAGCCCGAGATTGAGGTGTGTGTGTAGAGGTTTCGACACACCGTAACTCCATAATGTTTTCTCCTGCTCAGACCAGGAGAGACAGCAGACTATAGTTGCCTGTAGTGACCTGCATAAGTATGTACTCCCCTTGCATGCATACCACCACCCCGGCAAATTATAGTGTTGGCATTGTGACCCAAAGCGCAGAATATCAAAGCGGGAGAAAAATATTCGAAAATGGAAAAAATTTGTGACTGCACAATACAAACAGCGGCGGCAGCAGCAGCATCAGTTCCAGCTTGTGGAAAAATACGGGTTATTAAAAAATATCCCGACCTCTCAGCATCCCCGTGCTGCCAAAGACACATTCAAATGGTTCAGAACCGTGAACTTGAACAAATCAGTTAAAGCCCAGTCCTCGATCTCCCCGAATCAGTCCTCAAGACCTGAAAATCCACATCTGACTGAGATTGTTCTCAGCAATTTAGCAAGAAAAGGGGAGAAAAACATCACGATCCAGATGTGCGACACCAGTAAAGACATATCGTAGATGATTTGCAGATTTACAGATATCTGCTTAATTACAGTAAATTTTTGCATCACGATAAAATTGTGCATAAATTTGGAATGTTGCAATGTTAGACACGTTGTATAAAGAACCAAATGATCTAATCACACACCGCGCACCGCACCACGTTCCCTCCGACCCTCCAGCTCCGCTCGACTGCTATCTCTCAGGGATCGAGGAAGACGTGTGTCTAGACTGTTTTCTGTTCCAAAAAAATCAAAAATTATTAAAAAAAAAAAAGTAAAAATCAGAAGTGTTTGACTGATGGCACTTAGTTATTAACCAATGTAAGGATCTATCCAATGATCTATTCAAAACTTCTAAGCAATTTGATTCCAGGCTGTAACACTACAAATTAGGGATGCACCGGTACTCATGTTAGCATGGTACTGTAATACATCCTGTACCAGGTGATGAATATGTTACATAAAGCACAGTCGTACAGTACAGTGCATGTCGTTGGGCTAGTAAACAGGCATGCTGGTGAAATACCTGCTATCTGGAGTTTCTCATGATTCATTAACATTGCAAAATGTGCTCTCTTAAAAAAATATCAAGATGAGTCTCGTAGTCTTCCTACATACAGTACTGTACGTGTAACATGGTAAAGTATCTTAAACACGAAACTCAGCATGAGGACTTGACTAGGCGTGGAAAACTATCTACAGGCTATGCTAGGTGAGAGAAAGCTGCAGCTCTGCTATATCTTACAGTATATGTTGGACTTGATGATTAGCCGTTATCTGCTATTGATAACAACAGGGTACAGGTATGTACTGTATGCGCGTGTGTTTTCTATAGCTGTGCAGAAGCGCTATTTTGAAATGGAGTGAAACGTGCGCAACTAATACAGCTAGCTAACTAATACCATGCGGTCCGTTTGAAATTAATTAGCAAAGGAACAAACGTAAAAATAAAGTGTTTAAAAGCGTTGGACAGCGTACAGCTCAGGAGGTCGCAGGTTCGAAACCCAGCACTGTTGTGCCCGTAACCCCTTAACTGCTCAGACACAAGATGAGATCGAAATGCAAGTCGCTCCGGATACGGGCGTCTGCCAAATGCCGAGAATGTAAATGAGTGATATGTGTATGAGCGCTTTTCAAAGTCGTTCATTTAAACCAGGGAAACATAAAGAGAGGGGAAACAAAAAATAGTCCTTGACATCCCTGATTGATTAACACTAAGTAGGTTACTTATTTCCGTATCGACGATACAGAGATAACATATACTCTGTCGGAAGAGAGAGAGAGAGAGAAAAAAAAAAAAAACAGTATCGATGCGTCCTGTCTACGAAATGTGTAAAAGTTCAAGAGGGTATTGTTTCCTAACACAAAAGAAGAATGCGGTTTGTGTCGATAAAAAACCCGAAGCATAATGAACGTTATTCCAGAAACCAGATCGCCATTATTATGCAAGCAGCGGCATAACTTGACATCGGTGTAGCGTTAAGGAGTCTGCAGAGGAAACAATAGCTCAGTATTATGCAATATGGAGTACAATCCAAACACACAGTAAGTTATGTTCAGTGCAATCGAAGAGTAGGGCCCAGGAGAATGCTTACATAGCTTCTCTCTCCCCACCGGAGGAGGCGGGAGCCACAGTTAAACCAATTATTTTCAAAAACAACAACTCAGCTTTGCAGCAGGGAACCTTTCACTTCTAAAAGAAAACAGAAAAAAAAAACGCGGAGAGAGAGAGAGAGAGAGAGTGGTATAGCGAGCAGGAAGCGGAGGTGTGGGCGTCGTTCGAGAGAGAGAGAGAGAGAGAGAGAGGGAGCCGGAGTCGACGTTCAGACGGAATCAAAACAATAAAGCTTGATTTATACTTCTTCAAATGATGTTCCTGTAATCGAGTCAATCCCCTCACCACCCCCCCACCCACCCCAATAACGTTCCGCTGCCTTGTCCCCGTCCTCCTCCTCCTCCTCGTCCTCCTTCACTTCTACCTCCAAATCCATTTACCATGTTTGGCCAATGAGGCCCCGGGAGTGCTTTGATGATGTAATGCCCCATACAGGTTTAAAAGACTTTCTTCTTAATCCAGACCACCGCTGTCTCTCCGGAGATCAATGGGGGTGGTGCCTGATCAATAGCATTACATACAAATCTCTGTCACTTTCCCACAAACGGTGCTGGCACACGATCTGTCTCCGTGCCAGCTGCCCCTCTCTCTCTCTCTCTCTCTCTCTCTTTCTGTTTTTCTATCTGTACAAACAGAGCTTACAATCAACAAGGCAACAGGAAGGACCGAAACATGAATGGCACCTTTAATGAAGTGCTTCTTGTGCTTAAGAACTGCTGCTGCAATCATAATGAATTTCCTGCAGTTAGTCCAGGACTCTTAATCTGTCCATCTATAGTCTCTCTACAACACCAGGAGCCTGGAACAACTGAGAATCCGACTAGTGCTATAAGAGTAAAACACTTGGAACGGGAAAGCTTTTTATAAAACATGGCTCATTTACACAAACCATAATGAACTACGTGTCTATTAGGAGTGCATGTCTCATATGTGCTTGCATTTCTTTCTTTCTTATTTTCTTTCTTTTTTATTTTCTTTCTTTATCCCCCCCCCCACACACACACACACAAATGTTAATTCCAGTGGTCATCTCCCTACGGTGGTTTTATGCACGTTAAAGCACAGTTGCTTGCTTTAACAAGAGCTTTGCTGCTCATCCTGGAAGCTTAATGGCGTGAGCACATGTGGGAAGAGAAGAGGAGAGAAGTGAAGCTCTGCGGATTTGTGCGCGTTATCAACCGCAGGCCTCGGTTTCATAACAGGGACGACGACGTTGCAGCGCCTAATCTGCAGCCATCACTTTCATTTGCACGTACGAAGGATTCTCCAGGGAGATTAAAGGTGTTGTGAAGGTGGTGTGAAAAAGAAGAAGAAGAAGAAGAAGAAAGAAAGAAAGGAAATTAGCGAGGAGGACGAAGGTCCCTGTCACAACATAGCCAAATGTAAGTAATAAACATGCAACGTCGTCCCTGACAGCTCATCTGCACTATTACACACACACACACACACACACACACACACGTGCACGCATGCAGAGACAGGGATTAAATCTATTGCTCCATAAAACTGAGGCTGTTCACGAAACGGAGAAATACGAAGCAGAAATAATATTTCAAGTATGATTAGTTCATCCGCAGGGCACCTTGTGCGATTGGGTGTGGGTGCATTGTGCACGATGAGCGGTAAATTATATCCAGCGCTTTGAATGATTCCTGCAGGTCCTATTACGACACTGAGAGAGAGAGAGAGAGAGAGAGAGAGAGAGAGAGAGGTGTGCATGTGTGTGTGTGAGAGAGAGCGAGAGAGAGAGAGAGAGAGAGAGAGAGAGAGAGAGAGAGGAAAAGCAGCTGAACAAATCGGATGAATTCTGTTTCCAGCTGTCTGACTGAACACGATGGGGTGGGGAGTTTTTTTTTACTTTTTATTATTTTATGAACACTGGAAATAAAATATGCATTTTATAGCCCCGGTTCTTTGTTACATGCAGGTAGCAACTGCAAAAACACTCTTACTACCATTAACACAGACACACACACACACACACACACACACACACATTCCACCCTGAAGATATCCGTATCCTTCCCCACTCTCCACATCCCTCAACCCCCTCCAACGAAACCACCACCACCACCACCACCACCACCACCACTCCCGACTGTGCATCCTGAATATTTGAGAAGCGCTTGTCTGCCATTCGTCACCTTGACTTGGTTATATAGTCGCTGACGGAGGCAGTTGTGTTAGGACAGATTGCCTTCTCCAAGACTAGGCATGCAGGATTGACCTATTCCTTTCTTCTTCTTCTTCTTCTTCTTCTTTTTTTTTCCTCTCCTTGCCGCATTCGTGTTCAGGTTTTTTTCCTCGCTCAGCTCAATTAAATGGAGGAGGAACTGGGAATCGTATCTACATTTTTCATCGTGGAAAACACGGCCATGCACCTAAATGTTGTTCAAGTGCATCCCTTTCACCCGAATGTGGCTGATCTGATCATTCCCATTCGTACATATTTTCTCACACTCATTTCCTTAATTTTATTTTATTCTGTAAAGTTGCTTTGAGAAAATGACCATTGCTAAAAACGCTATACAAATAAAGTTGAATTTAATTGAATTGAATAAAGGAATAAAACTCAAGAAAGCAACGGTCTGATTAGTGTTACAAGTCAATGTTTTTTTTTCCCTATAATGTCACATCCCAAAGTGTTTTATTCCTTTTATTTACACCAATTTTCCATCGTTAGATTTTGTTTTATAAAAGAGCAAGACATTGTTCTTTTTTTTTTCTTTAGTTTATCATTACATTTAAAGATGCAGCATGTAACTATTGAAGATTTGGGGATTTGGAGCCCTCTCTGGTTGAAATACGTTACTGCAGGCATTTCAGAGGGGGGGGGGGAACAGTTGATATTAACATTGACAACTTTTACTGTATAATGATTCTGGGCTGATTTACTGACAGAACCTACTTTCATGCCTAATATTTTGTCATCAATCTACAATGATGATTAAATACATTTAAATAAATAAATAAATATAACAGAAGTAAACAACAAAACAGACCCAAAAGCTCAGACTTTATTCTCAAGTTTCTTTTTCTCTACCGTCTCAAAATTGTTAACCTATTTCTTTTAAGTGTCACTTACTGCAGCTTTGAATCACAAGAGGTGTTCGAGTCAAACCGGGACTTGTGATGACATTTCTAGGGAACGAAGCCGTAGGAGCGATAGACATTTACAGAAGACTTCAAGCGCAGTACGGACCAAATGTTTTAAAGAAGGCTGTATGTCCGTGAATGATGACATAGAGTATTTGAGCACTGATAGGAAAAAACAAAAAATGAAAAAAAAAAAAAAAAAAACCCTATGATACTGGAAAAGAAAATTCTACCCAGTCAGGATGAGAAATGAAACGTTATGATTGGTGGTTGTCGTCTGGAGAATCGTTTTTTAGCTATATAAGGATAAAACAGATTTTTGTGGATTCAGCATTTATTTAATGAATCACATCCACATGCATTTCATCATATACCTGACGTTTGTTTTGATATCCGACTTCCAGGCTTGTTACACAGGCTCAGCAACCGGCCCGGCGAGCACGTTAACGTTAGGCTGAAAATACTGCATGACATGTTCCTCGTGCAATTTGCAGCAGGCTGAGAATAAATTATACGACTGAGTTGTAAACCAGCGCCGCGCGTTAAGGTTACAAGTCAATCACGTCATTCAGATGAGTGAAATAGCAACGTCTAAAAATACGGCCGCATAAGAGATTAGCCTTTCAAAGGCTCAAACGAGGCGCTGGTTTATAAATGGAATTTWTGGACACAAGCGTTGACACCGGGCCACTTGTTCCGAGGGCTCAACGTTCAGCGCAGGATGAGCTGCGAAAACAGGTGAAGCTCTGACAGAGATCCAGTTACTCATAAGTCACCGTTTTGTCTGCGGGACATGACTGGCCTCTGCTGCCTGTGACCTCTCTCACACCTCCTACTCTCAAGCCATCCTGCCGGGGTCAGAGTTCGGTTCAGAGGAGTCGTAAAAAAAAAAAAGTGGTTGAAGTGATAAAAACAACCTTGTATTCATAGTCAAATGTGAATAATTGCAGGCGGATTTTTACACATTTTTCACTCGGAGGCTCCAGCGTGCATTTTTATTTTCACATGTAGGTCGCTGCGGTTTCATTTATGTAATGTGATTTTCTTAACGATTTCTTCCCAGCAGGTAGCATTCCCAACGCACAGCTCCAGTGTTCCATCCTGAGCTCAGGTCACCGCCTAAGTGGCGTTCCGCACATTCTCCCCGTATCCATAAGGGRTTCCCCCAAGTTCCCTGGTTCTCCACCTTCCAAAAAAATATAGTGACACTAAATTGTCCTTACGTATGAGTGTATGTGCATACTGCGCCGTGATGGATTAGTGTCCCATCCAGGGTGTACTCCTTTATGGTTATTCCGGGACCGCCTTCGCATTATCTCATGCATGGAAAATGCAAAGTGTTATTTTTTTCCGTGAGAGCTGAAAAGATATTACATCGACAATCTCTGTGATTTCTGTATGCGATATTGAGACAAAAGTGAGGTTGAACGTTTTAATCACAGTCTCATATTTGTGAAATAATGGCAGTTAAGGTAATAAAAATAATTGGTTATTTTACACAATGAAATAGCTTTACAACAATCAATGTTTAGTATGAAGTCCTTTAATCTTGTACTTGCTAATTCTTGGCTGTTTGATTGCTTCCTAAGGATCATCTTTAGGTCTGGAGATGACCCAGGCCATGGCTACACCACTGAGCTGAACACCACTGGTTTACGCCAGGGTTACACTAAAAAAAAAATTCAGGTAATTTTTTAGATAGGTTAGAAGTAAATAGTGAAATCGGCCGCTTTTGTGAACTATGATACATGTCATCCATCCAGGAACCTCTGTAGTCCAACTATGGACRGTGGAGGCCAATGGTGTTGATCATTGTATTTATTCCCACTTCACACCCATGGTGGGACCTCCGGGCAACATTCACAACGTGGGAATGTCCCGAGGTCGGAATCGAACCCGGACACTAGAGYTGCGAGGCCACAGTGCTAACCACTAAGCTGCCATGTCATCATTTTTTAATAATACATGGCATATGTTGTCTTAATACTTTTGGCCACTACTGTACATTGTTCCTGTTGTACTTACATATGAGAATATTAATCAAACATTCTTTTCCCTGCTAAACACGGGGAAAAAAATCATCTAAAAGAACCCAGGACATTTAATGCATAGCGTTAATGATGTGTGTTAGGTTAGACTGCTGTGTGTGTGTGTGTGTGTGTGTTCGGGACGAGCAGGGAAAATTAAAACGAAGGGAATCTTGCACCCCACCTCCTACTTTAATTGCAAATTTAAATTCCCCATAATGGATTCTGACATCTCAAGTCACCAAAATCCATCATTCTGAAGGGTATTATTCCTCAATTAACCTGTCACCCCAAAGCGCCTAGCGTCTTTCTGCCTTGGTCCGCACAAAAGAAATGAAGAATTCTAATTACCTTCAAATGTAAAGCAGATTGATAATTCACTCCTGCCAGCTCTTCTCTCCTTCTTTTTTCTACGTATTTCCGACGCTCGGCTTCACTCAAGGGGGAAAGGAAAAAAAAGAGAAGGGGACCCATCTACGGGCGATGGAGTGGGTTAGAAGAGACGATTTTTGACCTTGAAAGCACGACACCAGGAGCATCCTTGATTTAAAGAAGCTTCGGTTTTTGTTCGCTTTACTCTGATGCGCGTTTAAGATATCTGTAATTGTTCTTACGGTTATGGAGCCCTGCATGAAATGAAATGAAATCGCACGATATCCCGGATAGTGTGCGTCATGATTTCTGAAATGGCAAAATCTTCTTACTTTCTTTCCATTTCAGATCAGATTAGTTCAATGAACAACGTTTGTGCTCGCTCTAATTAGCAAAGTTTTTATTTGTTTCTGCATCATACAGTAATTCCCAAACGATATACGAACACAAACCTTTATCAGATCATAACCCTCTTTACCGCGTTACCCAGTTTTAGCTCTAACTACAGCAATGCTAACAACGGAGCTAAGTATACGGACGTACGCTATTTAGTAATGTTTGTTTAAAAGTTAACTAAAAACACACACATTACCGTTCTCCCTCATCCATGACTGAGAATAAGTGCATTTAAATTAGCACTAATTAAATTACATCATACATGCTGATAATCGGCTGAATGGACCGGCTGCTAACCCGTCGTTCTGGCGCAATTAGGAAGTCTGTCAATTAAACGCCACGGATGAATTAAGCAAAGCTTTAGTTCTTTGATGAGGTTGTCATTACGTATGGTACAAATTCTCGTTAGTGCTGATTGTTCAGCTGTTCTGGTTCATTTTCATTGATAAGCAGTTAATACAAGGGTTAATTATTTCGTTACCGTTCGGTTCATGTGCCGTTGTAGGAAAATAATCAACGACATGGTGGTGGTGGTGTGATGAAGCGGAGTCACAGTTATTATCCCAAAGTTGATTATTTTCCATACAGGACGGACATATTCCTCTTAGATGTTACAGTTTGTTCTTTATTGAGGATTTACAGGTGACATGGTGTTGTGGTGTTAGCAGTGTGCTTTTCACCGTCATGTGTGTGCTTGGTGGGTTTCCTCCAGGTACTCCGGTTTCCTCCCACAGTATGAAGACATGCTGATTAGGTTAATTGGCGTTTCCGAATTGTCCACAGTGTGTGAGTGACAGAAGTGGGCAAAAGTATAGATTCCCTAAGCTAAATATTACTCAAGCATAAGTCTAAGTCCCCCATTTAGTAGAGTTTTACCTTATACAGCACATGTGAGCAGTTGAGGGATCAGGGCCTTGCTTAAGGGCCCGACACGGACAACTTGGCAGTTGTGCGATTTGAACCTGCGACCTTCCGAACCATAGTCCAGTAGGTATCTTACGCCTTGTTTTATCTCATACAGCTTTTCATTAACAACATGGTTTCAGAACATATGAGACGTATTAGTTTTGACCTTCCTGCAGGAAGAATAAACATACATTGATCTGTTCATTCATCTTTGAAGGTTCATAGTTTTCATAGCAAACTTTCCTTCTTTTGGAGTACGCCTTGCCGTGTCGCTCTTTCGTTTCCGTTTCTTGAGGATTTTTTTGTTTGTTTGTTTCTGTGTCTATCGCATACTCTGTCTATGCACAGTAAGCTATCCCTGTTGAGTGATGCACGTAGCCACGCCCACCTCGGCGCAAAAAAAACATTAGATGCTGTGAGATAATCTGGCACGTAACTGTTCATAGCTTCACTTCTACTCAACATTTTGATTTTATTTAAGTGCAGGTTTAACTTTAGGCAGATACCTACAGTAACTACTGCCAAAGTTTTTATTAAATTCTGTCCAGCCAGTTTTTACGTGATGCTTTTACAAAATCCGGCTGGACAGACAGACAGACAGACAGACAGACAGAAGAAAAAATGTCTGAGACTGGCTTCGGGTCCTCCAATGAATTAAATATAAAGATGTCATTGAAAGATCGAGTTCTGACCAACGTACAGACAAAACCTTTCTTTTACTTATATAGATGAATCACCACATTATGACCTATCAAGGCTTCAGCAGCAAGGCGCTGTAAAGCGCATTAGTGTTTGTTAATGCGAACTAATGCAGTAAATAAAGTTATGGTCACTTCTACAAGCTCTGATCGAAGCTTTTTATAGGTTCTACCTCAGCAGGTTGACAACCTTCCCCTGAAAGCGCTCATTAACAAGGCTGAAGCTGCTTTTCACTGTTATAGATAATTAACTGCAGAGCATTGTTTATGAGGAACCAGCACAACAATTTAATTTCGCTAATTGACACCGTCTAGCCTTTTATATGAGTTTGCTAGTCGGCGTAGCATGTCTTGCTCTTTGTGACATTTCGAAAATGGATTTGGACATGTTTTCTTGTCTGTTGCTTGTTTCAACAATTACTGTACAGAATGAAAGTTTTTAACGTAGGGAAAAAAAAAAAAGCCTTGACGTTACTTTTAGTGTTTCCACATGCAACAATTTTGATCTTTCAATAAGACAAAAGACCATGAAGAAGACGAAAATATTCGACACAACAAAAGCGTCTGACTGCTTGCCTTTTGTTGTGGCTAATGAAAAAAAAAAAAAGATTCCCGTTGACAAGATCCAGCTTAACTCCTCAGTCCGCAATGGTTTCTGTCAGCTACGGGCTATTTTCCTAAACAGCGCCATTAAGAGTGCACATAATTAGTGCTGACAGACACGGCTTTACTCACGCTGTAATTGTGCTTTCTAGCCTTGTCCGTGTCATTGTCCCCATTCGTATTGCAATTCACTCACATCCATTGTTTCCTTACATTCGTGTGGAAGGAGATCTTATTATGCTGAAAGCATCATAAACATCAGTCAAGTAACGAGCGAGTCCTGACTGCTATTGTATTTATAGAATGGAAAAGAAATCAAAATCCCATCAATTTTCCTGATTGTAAGAGAGATGATAAAGTGTGGGCTGTGCTCATATGTGATGTACACAAGAAAGTTTATACAAAAGATTACAATGGCTGCATTTATGGCCTCTTTAACTTCACCACATTTTCTAGAGTTACGACCTGGAACTAAWACTAAATTAATTGGCTTACATGTCATGAATCTGTATGAAGTAGAACATCATAGGAAAAGAGGAAGGAATGGAATATAATCTATATAATATATATAATTTGTAAAAAAAAAAAAAAACAACAAAAAAACAGTTGCAAATCCTATAAGTGCATACGTATTCACCCTTGTTGCTTTGAAACGTGTAAATTAGTTCTGCTGTACCTGAAAACTAATATCATATTGAACAACGAGCTTTCAAAACAAGTCCAAGACAAAGATCTGGAAAAGTATCACTGTTATTTTTTTTTGTTTTGTTAAAAAAATTCCAACATATGGCACAATGACATAGAATTAGCAACTCCTGTGGCCTTGCACCTCCAGGTTCGGGGTTCGATTCCTGGCTTGGATCTGTGGTATGGAGTTTGCATGTTCTCCCTGTGCTTGGTGGATTTTCTTCGGGTACTCCGTTTTCCTCCCACAGTCCAAAGACATGCAGATTAGACTAACTGGCGTTAGTCCCAAATTGACCATTTTGTGTCTTTGTGTGTGTGTGTTGTGTGATAGATTGGCACCCTGTCCAAGGTGTACCCCGCCTTGTGCAGGAAGTCTCTTGGAAGTGACACCCCGCGAGCGACTCTGTACACATGATAAGCAGCATAGAAGATGAACAGGTACCAACCAAGGAGGGCAAAGACTATCATGTGCTTCCTCCGAGACATGTGATGTTTCCGAGCTGCTGTGCACGTATGTTGGGAAGTAGAGGAAAGCGCTAAAGTGGCGATTTGTTAACAAAGCACTTTATTATAGGTATTTTGTATAGATTAATGAAAGAAGCAACAAGTCCATTCAGGAGTGCCAAAARGTGCAGTTCCTCGACTAACCACTAGGACAAAAAATGAGTCAGTCCACATAGAGCCCCATGTTAAAATGGCCAGCTTTACAACAGAATTAAATGTCTGCAGCCTGATACAAAAAATATATATTAAGCCATAATTTAAGACATAATTATGTTGTGGCCGATTTGAGTGACAGCTCCATTGCTGGTGTCAAACCGCTAGCCGTCTGCCACTCATAACGTTAGCTAACCAGCAAACTGGAATTGTTGTAGTATAACTTACCTCATGAAATATGGGAGTTGACACAAGGTGATGTGTAGAGTATGGATGATGGAGTTTAATCAAGTTCAATGTTAGCATATAGATTAACATTAGCCACTTTACTATTTTAGCTAAGCTAGCTAGATTGTAGTAACTGAGGTAAGTAGGCATGTTCGGATCACCAGCCAGACTCTGTTCAACCAGGGGTTTAGGCAGAGTCAGCCAGACAACCAGAGCTACCACGGTTCAAAAGCTTCAAAACTGCTCTTCAGAGAACCTATAGGTGGCGTCATGGAGGGTCCGTCCAGTTCTTTTTATGCAGTCTATGGACTCATGATACATACTTGCAATTAATTCCATTTCACTACAAAATGTCGATAACTAGAAAGGGGCGAATACTTATGCAAACCACTATATACACCTCTTTACACAATGTTATAATACAAGTGGCAAACTCCATCTGCACTGAATGTGAACTGACCTTACTGTTCGGGTTTAAATCTTAAGCCAGGCAAGGCAGATAAGAGGGAGGTAGTGGAGGACAAAGACAGAAAAGAGAGGCCTGGAAAGAAGTGAAGCGTGGTGCTGATGGAGGGGGTGGATGGACAAATGACTGAGATAAGGCACCTGCCTGCTGGCACAATGACGGACTAGCTGGCAGTCACATTGCAGTTGATTTTTTTTTCTTATTTTGCGAATAATTCCGATTTAATTAAAGGGCCTGAGGAGGAATAGCCCGAGCTRGTGGTATAATGAGTTGCCATGGGATATCTTTTTAATAATCTGGGTTTGTAACAAAGACATTGCCAAGTCGTAGTTTGCTTGTGAGTCACTTGGGCCTGCACGGCCATGCACTTTCCCCGCTCTGATAAATCTTAGCAAGCCTCGGAACAGTGTAATCTTCTGATTAAAACGATGACCTTGCTTAACCTTCAGCACTCATGTAGAACGGGAAAGAGTGCACATGTTTGTCTGGTAAACTTGGACTCATCTTGGAATAAGAAGCCATGAATTCTTTAATAAAAATGTTAATAAAACGATTCTCTATTTACTTTGAGTTTGTAATTGATGAGCTTCCCTTGAAGCTGTTTTGGTTAAATGTCCAAAAACTTCAATACAAAGTGTTCAGAAGTTTTATTCTTGGAAGTTGTTTTATATTTTCACTTAAGTAAGAAGGTGAAAATGTACACAAATCTCTTTATGGTTCTTGATTTCAGTAAAGTTGAATGAGATGAAAAAAATATTTTACCTAAAAGGATACTTTTTAAACTTTTCTTAATTAAAAGATTAAAGGCGGCTTAGTGTTTTGTCTGGTTGTAATATTTAGAATTTTGCAGAAATATTGTCAATAAATGTAAGAAACGCAGAAAAGTACAGTGGAATTGAGCACACCTAACTAAATATTTTAAGACTTCTTGGGACACCATGGGACACTGGATGTTGGGGCAACAAAGAAAAGTTGCGTTGTACACTTGAAAATAAAGATGCAAAAATGTTGCAATCTATTATTACGTAAAATCAGCCAACTAGTCAATTATGATAATGGTTGCTAAGCATCATAATTTTTGCTGTTCACATCATTCCTTTATGTGGTTTTTAACAACACACACACACACAAAATGTAATTTACTGATCATATAGTTCACTGATCATTTAGTAATTTCTGTCAAGTTATGTGATAATGATCAAATTATGAACATAATAATTAGCATATATTGTACTTATTTATGGTTTATAAAATTTGATGTTAGGTTCTCCATGCTGCTGTAACTGTGAAAGAGCTTGTCAAATGTTAAAAGCTGTCATGGACCATAAATAGTTGATTAGTTTCACGGTTAACTTACATCTATTAGATCATTAAAGATTTTTTTAAACACATTGAAATGTCGATATCTTTAATATTCAGAACACAACATAAATCTTCCGTTTTACTCTTACTTCTAGACAACTACACAAGAAATGAGGAAGTGAAACGACATTAAATGAAACCATATTTGTTGAAAGTTTTAATGGGAGAAAAAAAAGATCTATGAAGCACTTTTTATTAACCAATCTATTTGATCACATTCTTAAGCTTTACTTTTTTTTTGAATCCTTTGGTAAAAGTGAAGGACAGCTTCAAATGCTTCATTCAAGTTCAAGTAAAAAGTATTTGTGTTGACTTAACATTTTCATAGAATGGAAATAAAAGTAAAATAAAAATTATTAAAGCAAAATAAAAAATGTTGGTCAGTGAAGGAAAAGTAGAGTCTCTTTCACTGAGGAAACAACAAAAAAAATTCTCAAATGTTAACTGGCTTGACACTAACTTTAACCAAAAGTCACACATTAATGCTAACAGCAAGCTGTCATGAAAATCTGCCATAATAAAGACCTTATTTTAAAAAATTCATCATATTTAATTATATGTTTTACAATATTTTAAGGCACAATTACTCAAAACTCTGATAAATGACGCTAGCACACTGTGGTGACGCTGCCGTTTACCGCCACCATGACAACCACTCACGTTATCGCACCTGCCCTTTGCACGCGCCCTACATGCTCCGATTCAAACGCCATTTTCATCTGCTCTGCACGCGCCGCTTGCACCGTCGCCATGGCAATCCTTCTGCTCGCTCTCTCTCTCGCGGTATCCTCACAAAGCACCGCCCCACGGTTTTTTACTCTCCTGTGATTGGTGCGTTGAGGGGTTTCAAGGAATCCTATTGGTTCTCTGGACTGTCTGTCCGCTCATCGAAAGGACGAGCGGCAGCAGTGGACACAGATTGCGGGGCGGGCTGTTCGGATTTGTTGACTAATTTAAAAAGAATAAATGAGTAGTAAGGAGTGAAATTACGATTTTGTTTGGCTCGAAAGAGAATTAAATGTCGAACGGAGTGAAGTAAAGACGTCCAGATAGATGAAGGAGAAAAAAATTGGGACGAAATGAGGCAGCAGTTAAAGCACAGCAACGGCTCAAGTGATGCACTGGGTAACAGGTAGATTAGCTAAGTTTTTAGCTAGCTAGTTAGCTGGTGTGGTTGCTTGCTAGCTAACTAGCTAAATACAAGCGAATGTGAACACTTATAAAAAGTGACAGTGCTTAAACAGTTCTATATACAGTGCGTGTGTGTGTATATACTACAGCATCAAACAGTTAAATCACGGTAGGTCTTGAGAATAAAAGTTAATTTGAGCCTTAAAATTTTTTTTATATAAATTAAAATCTGCCCTGATGTTATTACACACATAGCGTATTATTGTGATATTTCTTCTTGACATCTTTGTATGAGCTGTGTTATACTGTAATATATAAACCAGCTTTTAGTGTGTGTGTGTTTTTTACATATAATATATAAAAAATACACTTCAACATAAGAGAGAGATGATGCCACACATGTATACACTTCAAACCCTTTCTTAAAAACAATATAAGTCTGTTTATTTGCTTTAACTAACTTAAAACACCTGGGAAAACCCTTAAAAATCATTAACCAACCAGTTAATCTTTTCCCTCCTTATAGTTTCCGAATGTTTAGTGATTTATAACGTGACTCAGAAGCAGACTGCACACTTCTAACTTCAAGTTAAGTCATGGTAAGTCTTGAGAATAAAAGTTAATTTGTGCCTTTAAATTTTAGCATATTATTGTGATATTTCTTCTTAACATCTTCGTATGAGCTGTAGTATACGGCACTCTGCAATATATTTGACATGTGGACCACCAGTTTCTTTTCTTATACTGAGAACCGTMTTAAAAGTGGGCAAGGGAATCAATAGGGATCACCCGATACAATTTTATTACGATACCTAGGTGATGATTCGATTTGTATTGTGATTTGTCAAGATTTTAAAAGTCTCCCAATACGATATTAGTTTTTTGTTTCAGATTTGTTACATGTCTATCTTTCTTCTCTACAGGAACGTGCGTGACGTAAGGAATTTCTGGAATTGTGATCACCATGTCAAAGCTGATTATTGTTATATATTTTTTTCTATGTTAGAATTGGCTTTTTCTCAGAATGAGTACATTAACGTAAACCTGTTATTTGGCTGTGTGACAAGCCATGATGTTACACAAGTTTAATCAGCATCTCTTTCTGACCGATCAGATCGGACAGTTAAACAGGACTGTGTATTAGACGTTGTTTTATCTTAATACTAGAGATTGGGAAAAATCTCTTCAGTGTTGATTCATGTATCGAGGTACTGACACCAAAATAGATTTTTAAATGATTTATTACATTTATAATAACAGAGGTCTGCCAAAACCGGTCTTTCGGCAGCCTCGGATATAGCCAATTCTGTACCGAGTGCAGAGGCTTTTGAGTGGTGCAACAGAAACGCTTTTTTATGGCTTTACATTATAAAAAATCGTGCATGTTAAAAAACCTCTGATTTGCCCTTTTCTACAAATTCTAAGCTCTAAATTCTACTTAAACCAGTCTCAAAACACCACGTTTCGTTTTTTTAGTCTGAAAACGAAATGTGTTAGAAGCCAGGCGTGCCCGTATGCTCGCAACTTTATTATTTATAATAATCCTACAGCTGGTGCTCTAATTATTTTGCTAAATGAGAAAACTGTATAAGTAAAAGGGCTACATTTTAAATACTCACGTTTATTTCACATTTTTATTATTATTATTTTTTTTTAAGTTCAAGGTCTTAAAATGAAACAAAATCGGAAAAAAATGTAACATCGAATCATGATATTTATTTTTACTATATTAATCGGATCTCCACCTAGAGATCATGATATTGTACTGGGTTCTGACAGGTGATTTCCATCCCTACTTGATAATGAGGTTAAATCGTAATGCCATTTATTTGTTTAACTCAAATATGTTCTTGTATAGAGTCACATTTTATTTTCTTCTCGGCTTTCTCATAGAACTGACATTAATTCTTTCCTCTGCAGGAAACCATCACTCAGTTTCCTCACGAATTAGTGCTGCTGTGAAAGATGTAGTCAGCTGTTTTGATGTAAAGCAGCAGGATACCACGAGTGCACGTAATTATGAATTTACAACATTAAAAACAAAAATTTTGAGGATGTGATGTGTTATTAAAATCATCTGTCTGTCCTTAGAGACATCACTCTGCACAGTGAAAAGGAGGAGGAGGACTGGCGATGCGTTACTTGTCAGGTGTTAATATATTTTTTATAAAAAAATTTTTTTCTTTTTTTTGGCTAATTATTATTATTTTGCAAAAGGTTCTGAGTAGAAAGTATGAGGGGCGTTCAGGTCAAGCCGGGACTTGTGATGAAATTTGTTGTTAAATAAAGGCTCAGTACGGTTTTGGGCAAATGTTACAAAGAAGGCCGTATGCCAATGCCGAGGTGGCTCGGAGCAATCTCATGCCCTGTACAGTCCTTTCCACACTCCAAGCCATTTCCATATGTTTGGGCCATTCCTGGGAGGCCGGCGTTTCAGACGTGAAGCAGGCAGTCTGATCATGGCTCCAGCAGACTAAGAAAACTTTCTACCTTGATAGTCACCAAGCACTAGTGAAACACTGTGTTTTTCTAAGTGTAGCACAGGATTATATAGAGAAATAAAGTTTTTACTCTCAGAACTGTGTTCTGTTGTCTTGCACAATCAAAAGTCCTGGGATGATTTGAATGCACCTTGTACTTGGTGCTATGTTTTGCAATTTTATTATGATTTCATGATTAAACTGCCTTTTAATGTTTAGATTATACCATATGGAAATGACGGGCAGCCGATGGAGACGCACGACACGTTTACAACACTTCAGCTGATCATTTGATACCAAGTAATTTGTTCAGGTGAGATTTTACACCCGGATTTAAAAAAAAAAAAAAATTCCTATTCAAGTATTTAACTTGAATAGGAATTAAACTTCAAATTGAGTGAACTATGTTAGATAGACAAATTGGGGTTCATGGAAGCTTGATGTACAGTATATTATCACATTGTATATCATATCCTACATACTGCACGGGCAAAAAAAAAAGTCGCTACTTCAGAGGGGTCAAATTATTGGGCTGAACCGTCAACGTTATGGAATAAATGTGGTCGGTAAATCATGAATGGAGATCACTTAAACGCTTGAAGTTTCATAGTAAAAAAAAAWAAATAAATAAAAACTATTAGTTTAATAGTGAAGGTAAGGACTTTTCCCTACATACACCATGTCATTTGAACTCACAGGATTGGAACTAAACAGCTAAGTGTCCACAAGAAATGTGATCTAAAGAACTCCGATTGACCCTATTCCAGGGTGAAATTGGCGTTTCAGGGTAAGAAGGGAAGAGCGGTACAGACAGTCCCCGACTTACAATCGTGTAAGTTCCGGGAGCATGTTCATAAGTCGAATTTGTTCTTAACTCCTACAAAGTAAGTCTTCCATGCCTTTGACATGAATATGTAATGTAAAGCATACCAATCCACTTGACTAAATTCCTGTCCCCTTTCCCCCAAAAAACCTTGCCTTAGGAAATTAATCTCAAATGTAACAGTGTTGTCTCTGCGTGAGATTGAGAGTAGAATCCCAGACACCATTTTTCTCTCAGAGCTGTTTTTCGCTGTATTGGACTGTGAAGTCTGTTTTGTTGAGGATTTTTTTAAATTAGGATTATTCACCATCAGGACATTTTCTATAATCGTGTTCTCAGATCAATTTATTAAAYGCTGTGAGGCAATGCACACATGCAATATACCGGAATTTAGACATTTTATACATTCAGTTACACATAAAATTTTGTATATTTGTAAATATTGGTTTCTGGTGCATTGCAGTTGTACAATACATGTGAGCTACTTCTGTGATTTGTTTGCATCAACGAATGTTTGAAGAACCACGGTTCGTTTGTATCTGCGGAAATTTGTAACTCGGATGTTCGTAGGTCAGAGAATACCCGTATTAAATAATTTGCACAGAGCACTACAAAATGTTTTATATATGTGGGAAATAGTTCAAATGAAGCAGTGTTACTAAGTAGTGATTTAAGGGGAATAGTCATGAAGGCAGCGGCCATGTGCTTTTATCCCTCATACATAAAGCTGGAGAGCCGTATCGAGTGTGTGACAGTCACTTACGACTGCTCAGAAAGTCGCTAGGTTTGTCGCTTGTTGCACTTGTGACATTGATTACACTGGAGGTGTAAATCATCATAAGTGTGCATGATTTTAACACATAAATGTGATGATCACCTGTGGTTTATCTATAAGTTGTCACTTTCTCAATGTCTGCAGCTGACTGATTTATAAACGATACTTTAGTTTCTGACATTTCTCATGTTCTTTGTAGTCAATCTTGTCGTCAAGCTGTCAGTGAGATTGCTTCATAATATTCTTCTTCCACCGGACAATGTGACACGGCTCGCAATTTTTTGACACATCAAATTCAGAATGGATGAAAATCCCATTTGGGAAAGGGCTGCTTGGGCATTTGGGAAATACCAGAATTACAGTTGCCATGTAGCAGCGCTCCAAATTGCATCATTTGTCAATAGGGACGAGGCCGTGTTCTTTTATTTTAGGCATCAGGTCCTGCAGACCAAAACCGTTGCATGAAACTTGATCATTATGTAGTACATGGGGAATTTAGCTACACCCTAGCAAGCACTTAGCAATACCCTAGAATCCAACAGCAACATCCTAGCAAAAAAAAAAAAACATTTAGCAATAGATTAGGATTCACCGGGAATATCCTAGTAACCACCTAGCAATACCCTGAAAAACCACCTGGCAGTACCCTAGCAACCAGCTGGAAAATCATTTCAACCACCTAGCTGTTCCCTGGAAACAGGATACACTACACAGCTTTAGACAGAATTTTGTATAGGATTCACAATCATGCCAGTTCTGTCCACAATGTGCAGCCAGTTGGTACGAAGATCTCTAAGTGCATGAGGAGCACAAACTCAAATCGGCAGGTACGTGAGGAGAACGGGGCCAAGAACAGAATTCTCCTGACGAGAGTCTATCAAATATGTTTGGTTTTTCAGACCCGAGGGGACGGGATCATGGACATCTATCCTTCTGTGCCTTCTCCCAAATTTTTCTTTTTTCCTGTTTTTTTCCCCTCCCCCCTCAGTGCAGATGGTAAAGCTGCCTGTTCTGCATCCATATTGTTGTTCTCCTCTTCTTTTACCGCTTCTTGCTCAAGTTTACTCTAGCTCTTGAAAGAGTTGTTGAGAGTGTTTTGTGCGAGCAGTTGGAATGACAAATTATGTAGTCGGTGATCTCACATTTCTATGATCCAGCATTTTTAAATCGTCATAAAAACATTTGCGGAAGCCTGTTAGTTAGCGTCTTTTTCAGAATTTTTTAGGATTGCGAATGTCATGTAATGTAACAGCTTTAGACTAGAAACCAACTAGCAGCAGCTAACTGAGTAAGCATAACAATATCCAACTCCTGTACAGGAATTCCCTGACTTATGAACATGTTCTGTTCTGGCAACATGTTTGTAAGTCGAATTTGTTCTTAAGTCAAACAAAGTGAGACTTATTAGACTTTGACATGAATATACAATGTAAAGAATACCAATCCACCTGACCCATCTGTCCCCTTTCTCCACACATCATGTGGCCAAAAACTGTAACCGCGCCTAAGGAAATGAAGCTCACAATGAAATCTAACCGTGTTGTCTCTGCGCCTTTAAATCGGGAAGGGAATCCCGGACGCCATTTTGTCTCTGAGCTGTTTTCCACAGTTTTGGACTGTGAACTCTTTTTTTAAGGGTTTTTTTTAAAATTAGGGTTATTCACCATCAGGACAGCTTTACAGGACAAACATTTTCCATCATCGTGGTCCCGGATGAAATCATTGAAACCGATGAGGCCGACTCATTTCTCCCGCACCCACACACAATCAGACTCTGACACTCTAGGACTGGAGTTAAAAGATAGTGTTTGTTAATGATGGTGGCATTTAAAAGCTCTAATCATTAAACAAGTTTCAACATTTAACATTTCAACCTTTTACATATTATACATTTTCTCGCTTTCAACCATTACATGGTTAACTGTTAGAGTTTTTTAACATTTAAACAATCAACAACACATTGCATGCCTGGCACGTAAAAGAATATTATTAAATAGGGCTACAATGTCAAAGAAACATCGATGTTCATCCATGAACTTTTAACCTTTAACCTTATTTTATGTGTCAGTAAGACGTTCTTTCTCCTCAACAACCAACAACTCCACCATCACTGAACTTAAAACAGGAAGTTGCATGCCACTTTTAGGCGGTCGCATCAGGGTTCAGCTGAAGCAAGTCCCCGACCACAAGGGACCTGAGCTCTGGGTCTCTCCCAGACTCTAAACCAGCTTTCACACTCCACCAAACGTACCYGCGACTGGTCCAGCTCCTTTCTTGAGATTTATTTAAAATGCCATTATGATACTACATGTACTGTAGATGCAATGCATTGTTCCTTCCGCTCCAAAAAAAAAAATTGGATCTGACAAGGACAGGGGATGAAAGCTTGTTCATTTTTAAATGTTTTTTTTTTTTTTAAGGTGACTTTATAACTTCATTAATGCCCACACATGGTGCTAAAAGCCATTGCACCATACTGAAAGCATGACAGGTTGATCAATGTTGTTAACTGAATTAGTGTCTTTACATCAAAAAGCTTTTTGGGTTACGTTTCTTTCCCCTGACTGTGCCCATTAAGTGGCCCTTTATTGAATATCTGTACATTACCGGGCAATGTTCCCTTTTAGCCAGCATTCATCAGGAACAGTGGAAGTGAAATATTCGTTATAAGACAGGGGAGGAATGTTCTAACCCGCACTCTCTCTCTCTCTCTCTCTCTCTCTCTCTCTCTCTCTCGCTCTTTCTGCCTATGTAAATGTATTACTAACACATTCTTCTCCTTCTTGACGTTTAAAGATGTGCTATTTTTCATATCCTTCCCCGCGCTGATGAATGATGAAAGTAGGGCGGAGTGTGACAGCTCGTGCCTCAGTTTCAGGCCTGGTTGGCTGGGAAGACAGGATCTCATGTGCACCTCCAGCTCCTGGTTTGATGAAACCCGATAAAAGTTTTAGTGGTTTAAAAAGGGTGTGTGTGTGTGTTGGGGGGGCTCATCTGGCGCTTCTTGTAGCTGCGGGTAATAATAAATGTCTTTTTTTTTTTCTTCTGTATTTTAAGGAGTGCTGCTTGTAGGCAGGAATTCAGATTGTAACTGTTTTGCCGGAGTGTTAGAATCTCCTTTTTGATCTACAGCTACACTTGGTGCTTGAGTTGCCTCAAATCAGAGTCGTATGGTGTGGAAATGTTGCCAATGTACAGTACATCCAGATTCCCCCCCCCCCCAATGTATGCACTGCAGTGTACAAGTGAAGAGACAACATAGTGTATCGGGACGACTCATTAGGAGTAGGTGCATCAGGAGTTTCATACACACTGAAAATATTGTATATACTTTGTAAATATTAGTATCTGGCGCACTGCAATGTCTATATTTTTGTACTATACACAGGAGCAAGTGCCACGATTTGTTCGCATCTACTAATGTTTGTAGAACCGCGGTCTGTTTGTATCTGCGGAAATTCGCCACTCGAATGTTTGTAAGTCGGGGACTTACTGTTAAGAAATGCAGGGAATGGAAACGTTTGTAGGTAGCCACATGAATTTGTATTTCTTTTTCCTGTAACCGCGTGTAAAAACAAACAAAACCATAGTCTGGAAATGAGGTCTGGTTGTCTTGGATACCCTGGAACACTTGTCCAATTGCGCTGTGAATTACAGGCAGACTGTAGAGTAGATTTGAATTGATTTTTGGGAGTTGCAATTTTCTTTAGATTCAGTAGCATTAATATATTCTATCTGATATATTTCAAGAAGCTGTATGTCTTACAGGTTTTGAAACCTATTTGAAAACTACAAAATGTGTCTAATAAGCATTGAAATGCTGTGTAACTGCTGTGTTGTTGATTTGTTTCAATGTCTTGTCTTGTAGAAGGCGATGGTATTTTTATTTATTTATTTATTTTTTTGTCTGGCAGATGCCTAAATGTAAAAAGCAGCGATCTTGCAAAATTGAGTTTTAGCAGAAAATGCAAGCTTTGTGTATGTTTTTAAGGAATTTATCAATTTTAGACTGTTTAACATTTATAAGTTTAACTAAATAATTAAAGTGTGAATTGGTTCTAAATTGAAATCTGTCCTATTGATCTAATTAATTGAATCGACCAGCAAATGATCAAAATCGATTAAATTGCACAGCTCTACTGTCTTTGCGTCCCATAGATAACAAGAGGTGCCTGTGACTTCATTCACGTGGAATTTAATTGCAGCACATGTGTGTGTGT
>QMIH01001081.1:33027-43549 GCA_003987875.1 Clarias batrachus | reverse complement strand
CTTTAAAAAAAAATACAGCCAATATTGGCCAAATACAGCTGCGAAAACCCCATTAAAATTCGTTCTGTAGTTTTTACGTGATGCGTGCCCAAACAAACGGACAAAGAGACACACAAAAAATCCAAAAAACATTTTGATGTGTTCTATCACTCATCTTTTCTCAAATATCTTCAATGTATAGACACGCCAACTTTACTGGTTTATTATATTTATAGATAATGAATCAAGTTAAAGGGAATTATAGTGAGAGATTTTGGTGGGTCAAACAAATATTCTTAGCAAATTTCATATCTAAGGCTGCATGCATTGTGTATTTGTACATCTTGTCTCATGCTACCGCTGCTTATGGTAAAAATTTCACTGATGTCCTCAGAACTCCTGACATAACCCCTTCTAACGGTCCTCTGTGACATCTCCGTCCTCCCAAAGAGGTACACCGTTGCTCACACTTAATGGCGTTCTGCTGTTTACAAGCGGCCACTTCCTGCCATTAACGCTGTGTTGTGAAACGCCTCCTCCTCCTCCCCCTCCTCTGCTTCTTCTTCTTTTTCAGTGGAACTGCGGCTGAGTGGTCTATCGCTTTATAGGCTATATTCTCTTACACACTTACACACTCAGAAAGGTTTATATAGACTCCACTGATAAATAGAGTGTCTCCCTGATGCATTGTGGGACCAGATTTGGGGTTTGTGATGGAGTGTATGGCAGCGCTCCTAACAAGCATGTGAGTCTGCCGTTAAAGGTGTAGTTCAGTGGATTAAAATGTAATTTTTATCGACTCGGAAAAAAAAACAGTCGAACAATCTAGATGCGTTTGTTGTCTCTCTCTTTATTTTTTATTTTTTTTGGCCAAAAGCTTATGGACACCTGACCATAACACTCCCATATATGGTTGTCATAAAGTTGGAAGCATGCAAGTGTATGCTGTCGATTTAAGATTTATCTTCACTGTAACTAAGATGCACAAAAGTGTACCAGCTCCATGAAGACATGGTGTGTTCAGGTTGAAGTGGAAGAAATCAAGCTTAAGCCCACCGAGCGCCTTTGGGTTGAACTGTGATTGAACTTGGAGCCTCATCGACAACACTCGATGCACCCACTAATGCTCCTGTAGATGAATGAACACAAATCCACACATCTGTGTTCCAACATCTAAAGCAGCGGTCCCAAACCACCGGGCCTCGGACCAGTACCGGCCCGCACAGAAAGAATCAAAAATATATGTTTGATTTCATTTCCATTTTTTTTGACTGGCAGAGTCTGCAGTGTGTTTTATTTTGAAAAATGACCAGATCGCAACATGTGACTCACAGAGTCCACTCCATATGATAAATGTGGCCTTAAAATTGTGTTTGAAGCAACTTCAACTCTGCTCACGTTCTGGATTAAAATCGACGCGGAGTATCCTGAAAGCAATAAAAATCCTTTTGCTTTCATTTCCAACAACCTATCTTTTGTGAGGCACGGTCGTCTACAGTGAGAGCAACCGAAATGAACTTACGGAGCAGACTGGACATGAGGAATACACTTCGTGTGTCCCTCATTGCTTCTGGATGGGACCGTCTCATCGCAGCGAAACAAGCTCGGAGCTCAAACGGATTCTGCGTTATGTTGTATATATTATGCACTTTATTATGCTTTGTTACGAACTCATGATGGCCGATCCGCGGGAAAACTTGTCCTGCATAAAACCGTGCAGAAAAAGGTTGGAGACCACTGATCTGGAGGAAAGCTCAACTGGAATGGGATATTTCATCTTAATGGATTATTTTCCTATAACCGCACATCACATTGTGTTTTATTTTTCCTGCTTATTATCCTTGGAGCAAGTTCTTTTTTTTTTTTTCTTTCWGGGATGTCACACAGATTTGCTGGTTGCGGTTCATCACACTCATTGTGACCTGTTTGTTCTCTGTACACATGAACACAGTGTAGCTGAATGCTGCATCATTGGCAGCCATCTTGGAAAGCTAGATTTTTTTCCCCCTCTCCTTGTTGCACTTAATAAAAGATGGTGAAAGTATAACAAAACAAATCTTGCTGCATTTTTTTTAAGACAATCCCGATTCTCATTGTCTTTTAATATATTTTTTTCTACATTTTATCTCACCTTAGATGATGCTAATAATTTAATAATGGCAAGAAAAATTCTGTTATAATAAAATAATGATATAATGATTAAAAAAAAAAACGCTGCTTGATTTAAGGATGCTCTCTTTTGTCAGTCTTAGCTGACTAACAGCCTTGAGGGCTCGTCTTCACATTTGAGAGTGTGTTTGTGTATCAGGGGAGCTGAGGGGGTATTAGGAGAGAAGGAAGATGATGAGATGTCTGTCTGTGGTCTGTTTGGCGTTACAGGCTGCACGAGTCCTGCGATACTTGATCTGATGTTAATGCGCTGCTGTGAGCAAGCGAGAACGTGAGCTAGAGAAGGGAGTAAGCGCCGGAGAGGGGCGGGGGGTTTGGATGGGAGATGGGCAGATAATCCCGTCTGCCTGATGAGATTGAAGCCCCGGGATTGATTGATCGCCTAATCATAGGAGGAAATGGGCCTGAAAATGAACGGGACTTTGCCCTTGGTGCACCTCAGAGCCCAGGCAGCAGGACCGCGGCATTGTTAGAGCCGCAGCTAGACACAGCCCTTAATGTGCACGGGACCTGATTTCATTTGTGTCTGATATACAGTTATACGATCCTCACTAAATGATCAAATAAAAAAAAGGGAAGATTGGTGCGAGGTGTAAATCAAGCTTTATTGCCGGAATATTACTTTTTTTTTTTTTTTTATACTGTCTGAAATTGACGCTTTGAGAAAGGTGAAAGGAAAAAAAAAATCCAATATGAATTAAAATGGGTGGATGCCTACAGATAGAGAGTGAGCAAATGCTGGGAAAGTGAGAGTACTGCAAGGTGAGACAGGATGTTTTTATTGAAGCTGTTGCTTTTTTTTCTCTGTGTTAGAATTACATTTGTCTTATCAGTCATTTGTCTTGAAGATTAGTTTTTTTGAGTTTATGAAGTAGGAGTATGGGGAAATTCTTGTAATGGCACACAATAACACAGTTAAAGAAAGTAAAAAAAATAAACGTTTAAAAGGTACACAACATGTATCGATGATTAAAGAAGCTGTACATCACTTTACTTCAATTTAAACCTTGTGCCTTTTGTCAGGTATTTCCAGAACATCCAAAATAAATAATAAAAAAAATTACAGTAGCAAGCTGAAATCAGACAGTTTATGGATTCTAAAATGAAATGAATATTGCAGCATTTTGTGTGTTTTATCTTTAAAGGCTGCTGATGTAATCATAAAGACTGTCCCGTTGCTCAGTCCACAGCATTTGCACATTGTTAAATGACAGCTATCTATACTGTAGAATAAACACTTGAAAAAAGGCTATGGAGCATAAAGATTGGACTTTGGAGTGATGGAAGGAGGTCATGTGATTCATCTGATGAGTCCAGATTGACCCTATTCCAGAGCGATGGGCGTGTCAGGGTGAGAAGAGAAGCGCATGAAGCGATACAGCCATCATGCATAGTGTCCACTGTACAAGTCTCTGGAGGCAGTGTTATGATCTGGGGTTGCTTCAGTCGCTCAGGTCGAGACTTCAAAAAATGAAGTCAGCTGCTAACCTGTATTTGAGCAGGTGATCACAGCCAGGGAGGTTTTCTTCCCTGATGGCATGGACATATTCCAGTAATCAGATTGTGAAAAAGTGGTTCTGGGAGCGTTATATAGCATAACATAATCCTGTGCTCCCCTAACTTGTAGGATGGGTGATGAGCTATTGAGGATGTGTTGAAAGCAGTCAATGCTGTTGCAATATAAAAACTGTCACTACATGATGCTTTGTTCAACAAGAAATTGCAGTTTAGTATTAATTSTAGTGTTTAAAATCAATTCCAGTGGTGTTTAGAAGCGAAATACGCGTGCGTGTCGGAGTTAAAGGCTCGAAAATATTCTTATCTACAAAAGGGGGCCCTGCACAAAAAGTTTTGGAACCGCAGAAGTAATCAAAGCTAAAGGCAGTTGAACTTGGCAGTGGTTTATAGATATATTTAATGTTGTGCAACTTTTCTGTCGATTCTCCACTCCCCTCTGTCTTTTTTCTCTTTTTACCTGGAAAAGCTTGTAAAGCATAGTGACTTTACTACTAAGACTCCTTCTGTAAGTAAAAAAAAAAAGTCTTGTTAAAGTTCTTCTAATAAAAAGTTTTACTTTTTAGCACAGTTTTTGATCTGATTATTATTAGTCTCAGGTTGTGTCCACCCTTACACGTCCCCGTGTTTGACCTGTAACATCTGTCATGTGACCACTCAGACCAGTCGGATCGTACAATTTAACCAGAATGTTTTATATACAGGTTTAGAGCTTGACTGTGGGTTCGACACACACACACACACACACACACACACACACACACACACAGAAATAATTCATCCAATCTCGCAAACCATTTTCAGGGTCACGCTGAGCTATGTTTGACCAACGACTGACGTACGTATTTCAAGCCTACTGAAGATTAGAAACAACAAGAAAAATAAAGTAGGGATTGATTTTTGTTCACTGCAGTCAGATAACTTGCAAATTAACGTATAGTCCAACGATCAGCAGAGACGTCGCTGTGATAAAATCTTATCAGAATGCGGCCCAGTTTCAAGCCTTATTTAATGACCTAGTGGCACTGGGGCGTTTTACATGTTTTGAGTAAACATTTACTGATGGAGTTGGAAGAAGAAAAAAAAATGTCTTTTTTTTCTTTTCTTTTTCGACTCTACTTGCTGCATTTTTATTTTAACAAGATTAATGAGGTTAAAAAGATTAAACTTATTACCAGCTGATATGATACAAGAGGTGTAGAGTTATTGCTGTCTACCTGTCTGTCTCCTCCTAGAGGTAGGTGTGTGAGCTACATTTTGTGTGTGTGTGTGTGTGTGTGTGTGTGTGTGTGTGTAGGCATTCGAGGCAGCTCTGTGAGGCTGCTGAAAGTGCCGGAGCCAACTGATCAATGGCATTTATCACAGAGTCAATACTCCAGTCTATATCACTCTCTGTTTACTCCTGCTCCGCTAGTGGCATGTTAAACTGAGCGTGCTCTAAACTGCCACCCCGGGGCCTCTCTAAAAGCCACCCTCGCCACCACCATTGATTGACACGTCGATTAGCAGAGGAAACTGTTGACAGTGCAGCTCTGTTTGATGATTATGGGCAGCTTGACAAAAGGGCTTTTTTAAAAAAATTTATGTCTTTTATATTAGACGGCATGATCAGGCTATTATGTTTTTTTTTTTTTTTCATTTGTTAACTCTGATTGTAACTGAGAGATGTAGAAAATGTTCACGTAATTGGATTTACAGTTCCCAAACGTTACATGACAAGCATATCAGCATTTATGAAGATAATTTTTAGAATCTTTTAACTCCAGATATTTTTTCCATGAATCAAACATTATCTGAAATAAAATATAATCAAGTCAAAATATATTTTGGTATTTTTAATTAACAGAAGTCTTTTTAGTTTTTTTTTCCCAGCTATAACTTATGACCCAAATAAATATTCAATGCTTGTCTTGCTAACGAACACACTTTGAAGCTGAATCCGTAAAATAATTTTCAGTGAATCGACCCCATTGATCTAAAAGCAGGATGGAGACTCTGTGTCTTTTTAAATTAGCCTATATATATTTTGTATGCTAAGAAAATCAATTCTTCATAACATTCTTTATGACATGAGTTTTAAAATTAGGATTTTTTTTTATTCTGTCAYTTGATTAATTCTAATAATCTGATAAATTGTGGCATGATGCACGTTTTTGAGATCTTATAGATCCTGTCTGATTTTTTTTTTTTAACAATTGCAAACTTTAAGTCTAAACAGTTCATTAGATGTTAAATCTTTAAAAATGTATTTTTGTTAAAAAAAAGTACTAGAAATAACATTAACTTTTTTTTAAAAAGGGTAAATGTTAAAATGCTTATTTTGTTAAATTTTTTTCAGTATTAAATTTTATTTTCCTAAATAAAAAAAATATTTTGTTTACAGTCAATAAATTATCACAGATTTTTTTTTAAAGCAATCGCTAGAATCGTGATATGATAGTCTGTCATATCACACACTGCTGCAAAGCAAGTTGAAGGTTTCCGAGCTAAATATTCCGGCTATGAACAGAACATTTCTCACAGTTACACTTCTCAATTCTATCAAGACTAAATTGATAATCAACACTAAACTGGAGGAGAAATTATTTAAAAAAATAGTTTTTACACTTAATCTTTTTAAAAAGTTAAGTCATTTCTAGTTCATTTGTATTTTTGGGGGGAATTGTACCTAAAGTTTATTAAAAACAACAACAGAAGAACTCACTTAACATTTGACTGAATGAAAAAAAATGAGACACAAAATCTTTTTTGAACTGTCAATGTACAAAATAACAATGCAAACATATAAAAGTAACTAGGAACTACCAAATAACTACCATGCAAACATATATAAGTAAAATATTTGTTTCAAACTGTGCATAGCCAATGCTGTTGCACGACCTGGAAGTATTGGTTTAAGTAAAAATTGTGATTTTTTTTTTTACCAACATTCAGATTGAATATATCAGACCTTTTTGCGAGCTCTAGTTTGATTAAAACTTTTTTTTTGCAAAATCTCTTACTGTTTGCTTGTGTCTCTTAGTTTTCCGCTCAGTGTCAGCGATTTTTCTGGCTTAAATATTATGAAGAGCCCTAGTCACATGACCATGAAGAGCATTTAGAAACATTTAAGAAACATTTGCATATTAAATAAATTTTTGTCATTTTATACAGATTATTTAAACTCGATGAATGTTAGGCCAAAAAGTTTGATTAGATAAATGCATTTTTAAACTTAAAAAATGCAAAAAATATTTTTTTATAAAAACATAGTGGTTTTTAATTTTATGACATCAATCAGATCGTCAACTAGCAAATAAGTTTTTTTTGGACCTATAGATAGTCTTTCTGATTTCACTAAGTATTGGCACCAATTTGCTAAATAAAGTATTGGCTCAATATTGATTTCTTTTTAAGTTTAAAGCAAAAGAGTTCTTTAATTGTATTACTATGACATTTTTAACTCTTGTATGTCAGAAAGTATCTTTACAGAAACCTAATGATTGTTTACCTTTTTCAAATAATTTTTCATTGTTACTCTGTGAGAGAGACGTATTACAGCACTGCAAGAGTTTAAACAAAACAAAGCTACTGTTATATACAATCAGTTTCTCTCTATATATATTATCTTCTCAAGAAAAAGAGTTTTTTATTTTATTATTTTATTTTTTTAAAGGAAAGGTCAAGCATGATTTGATCTTCATGCCAAAGTATGAAAAACTTTTCTCCCTTTCGGGTGTAGGGCTAAGTTGTATTTCTTAATTTATCTTTCTTAATTGCATTCGCTGTTAGCCTGGAAATAATCACAGGCTAATCTCAAATATGCTCTCAGACAGGAAGGGCCTTCATCATCAGTGCCTTTAACACGCAACATTTAATCAGTGTCAGCTATTCAACAGAGGGAAAAAACGCAGAATTTTAGTCATTTTCAGGCCGTAGTTCATTATGTTCATCGTTGTAAGGTAATTGCCAATGTTCTTTTTGTAATGATGTACTGTACTTCTGATCCTGCAAAAATTCTAATTTCACACTCTTGCAATGCAGACCTTTGGCTCCCTTCAGTATAATGAGAGAAGCAATTTAGTTATCAAAACACTGTGTTTGGAGAGACTAGTATCCACGAGAGTTTTGCGTTAGCGCGAAGTCTACGTTATCAAGTAAGCTGACAGCCATTGAGAAAGAGCAAATTGCGAACTTAGACACTTGACAGAAAAWWWWTTTWAAAAAATCCTTTAAATGACTGTTTTTGTTCTGGATTGTTCAAACAAGGCCAGAGTTCATGAATCCCCCCTCTCTCTCCCTCTCTCTCTCTCTCTCTCTCTCTCTCTCTCTCTCTCTCTGTCTGTCTCTTTTTTGTCTCACTTACTCGCAGCCCCCCCCCACTCCACATCTCCATGCTTTGTTCCCTCTCTTTCTGCCACTGACTCTAAAGACCTTGCAGTGATTTAATCTCCACACGAATTGAATAAGCTTGACCTTATACAGACAACACTAATTACAAAACCAGATCAGTCCTCTTAATATAGGCCTGCACTTTTTGCCATGCAGACACATATTTTTGCATATTTGGCACTTTTGACGCACAGCAGAACCAATTCCATGATGGAGGACTTGGCTAATGTTGAGCTCATCCTATTTGCTTGTTGGGTCAAAGTATTGCATGGCTTTATTATCAGTTTTTTTTTTTCCCCTCCTCGAGCCAGTGGTTTAATTGGCGCTAGGCTGTCCTTAACGTTATGGAACATGCTTCATCAGTGAGCAAGTCAACATTGCCCCACAGTGTCTGCACATTTAACACTGTGTGGTGTTGTGTGCGAGTTAAACCCTGAACTATCTGTACTCTGGTTGAGAATCTGCAGCCATTTTGTATCATATACTTTAATGGGGTGCAGATTATTATTTTATTTTAAACAAGTCATACTTTTGTGTTTGTACAAGTTGGTAATCATTCCATAATCGGTTTGAGAAAACCAATAGTCGGTTAAATCACACAGTACAAGACTCCTTGCACTCGTTGTGCATCCTGAAATCACTCCCATCAGCAGTCACTAAATATTACACTTTGCTTACTAAATATATTATATTATTACAATATATTAACCTTACAAACACGACATGGCTATCAAAGCACAAGTATGTTTTCTAGAAAGTATGTTTTCTAGAATTCTGTCTCGTCGTGACAGATTTTGCATATCATTTTACGATTATCCTTCATTTACTTGAATCATTTTTTTCTGAAATCAAGGTAGACCCACAGGAACTGTGGGTCCCAACCACTAAGTAAATTGTACAACGGGTCATCTCGAGACACGTTGTCTGGCATCTCCGCGGCCATGTTGTGAGTGTGTGCAGTTATCGGTCTGTTTTTTTTTTTTTTTTTTTTTTTTCCCCCGATTGCAATTTTTTTTTACAAATCAGTTGTTTTGAAATTCACAGTAAATCAACTGATCGTCAACTATAAACAATAAGCATTACATCAATAGTTTCTTCATTGCTTTTTACAGATTCTTTAAAAACAGGAAATTACTTGCCAGATGTACCAGTGATGTGGGGCAAGTTATCGCATAAGTTGAAAAAGTTTGTTTTCCTAATTTCTTGTTGCTGATTTAATCCACACAACCTTGTCTAGTTTGTTTTCCAAACATCTTTTTTTTTTTATTAAGAAAGCTGGATTCATACTTTAATTGAACAGTTGATTCAAACCTCCCACACATTACATTACACCCACTTACTACAGGTTTCACACCTTGGAGCGTTTGAATTCTAAATTAATCCTGAAAGTTCCTCTACTCTTGATTATATTTTACTGAACCCTAACACTCGTGCTTTTAGGCATAAACAGAATTTTTTTTTTCTAGTGTACAAGAAATCTCCCTTTAACTGTCATGGTCTATGAAAAGAGTGCGTATCGACTTGCATCACGTTTTACATATGAGGTTACAGAAATATGCTGCAGTAGTAACGATTTTAATTAATGACATTTGTTTTACTTATAGAAATATATATTGTTGGAATTAAATGCATCAACACATTCATATCCGGCTTGAATGACACCACAAACCCTTTATTAATCTACAGTATGTTAGCTTCGGATAACAGGTTTATATACATCTGCTTGTTCTAATTTTAAACAAGATAATTGTTGATCGACTAAGTTTTCTGTTACTAGGTGCTTGTTTAATATTTCATGGAAGGAGTCTCCAGTGCTTCGTTACAGTCAGATTTTAAGGTGTATTTCAGTTTTTACACCTTTTGAGGTTTCTCGCTAATAACTTAGAGAGAGGAAAAAAAAACAAACAAGAGGCTGGTGAAAGAACAAATGTTTATATCTGCTAGAACATGCGTAAGAACAAGAATGAACTGTTTTTATTTCTTATTTTTGTGATGGCTTGCAGCATTAAACATAACAGTAAATGAATAAACAGTGTGACCCTGATGAAAGTGGGATCCAAATTCAGGACTCGTCTCACGGCTCTCTCAGGAACAGAAATAACAACATCTAAGCACTCAGTGTTTTTCTTGTGCGAAGTCAGCAGGCAGCTAACCTGCGACTATCTAACTTAAACCAGCCCTTTATAACCTGAAATGCAAACCTGGTTCCTGTTTTATGCGTCATTTACTACCTGTAAACAGTTTGTGTGAAGGCGTTTATAGATGATTTATAAGCTCTCTCTGTACCTCCTCCACCTCCGTGCATATTCTGGACGCGAGCAAACTCGAACCAAAGCCGAGGCCTGCTAATGGAGAAGTCGGGTGAACTGCGGCAGTGGAAGTGGTTTTGGGGTTTGGGGCACATAAAAGCCTGATGTTTTCTGCCTGTGTGTGTCTGTGTGTGTCTGTGTGTGTCTGTGTGTGTCTGTGTGTGTGTCTGTGTGTGTGT
>QMIH01001081.1:2784-32700 GCA_003987875.1 Clarias batrachus | reverse complement strand
TGTGTGTGTGTCTGTGTGTGTGTGTGTCTGTGTGTGTGTGTGTCTGTGTGTGTGTGTGTCTGTGTGTGTGTGTGTCTGTGTGTGTGTGTGTCTGTGTGTGTGTGTGCGCCTTTGCAGCTCCGATTCAGGCTGCGTATCAGATAAAGCACCTCCTTTATGTTGCCCACAGCTTTAAAACCTGTAGAGACCCCTTCACTTAGATTGACTTTAATCTTTGAGCCTTTTTCTTTGTCACCTCAAAGTGTGTGCTGCCTGACATGATAATGATGTGAACCTGTCCAGGGTATTAGAGTTAAGCTGACTGATTAGACTCCACATCGATTAGCCTATCACTCATTGCAGGCCACACCGGGGGAAGCCGCGCAACACAAAATACAAATATTTCTTACACTCTTTTGGAAACAGGGTCAAAACATGGCGGACGCGTTTGTTTCGTATAGTGGACTCGATGCCAAGAAAAAAGAATTAAAATTTCTTGAATAATGTATCTAAGAATATGTGAAACTTTTACGTGTATAAATATAGTTGCCTTTTGAGTTATTGACATCGATTCTCATCTCAATCAAATTCTGTTGAAGGAATAGCTGTGAAATCCACTATTAGCCACATTAATCTATAAAATGTGAAACTAAAACTAGTAAAAAAAAAAATCACTTGTGATAACTTGTTAATCTTCATTAACAAAACAAATAAAAAAATTTACAAATTGCTGTCATATAAACACTGTCAAAACACTCTCTAGGTGCGCTATTGGAAATCCATCCTGTTTCATTTTGGGAAGCATCACCCAACCCCAATGTTGATCATTTTACTAGAAAAAGCACACGCACTTCTGTTTAACTCCGTATAGATTTCTTAGTAAATCTCCATTTAGGAATCAACAATAAAACATGGAGAAAATGCATCCAATAAACACAACTGAGGCTCGATTATGCCTGAAAGTATGTGAACCCCTGGATATGCAATAACTATGAGGATGTGTGTTCATTCAACTACATTCAACTGTTCAAGAGCATTAGTGAGGTTACGCAGTGATGTCAGACAAGGAGACCTGGCGCACATTCAGCGCTCCAGTTCGTCCAAGGCGTGTTGAGTGCGGGACACTCGAGTTCTTCCACTCCAATCTTAACACACCATGCCTTCATGAAGCTGGCTTTGTGCAAAAGATCACCGTCATTTTGGACCGGAACAGGTTCAGGCCTCTTAGTTCTACCGTAGCAAACAAAACGTTCAGTAGAACTATGAAGAACTACATACAGGTGAAGTGCAGTAAGCACAAAACTACAGTATCTAAATGGATGAGAATGTGGTAGTTTAACAAATCAGTGACAGGAAAAAAAAAATTAATCATCCAGCTTTATTACAGATAAATCTCTCAGGGTGAAAAACGGCAAGTRGGGTAAAAAAAAAAAGTATAGTATCTTGGTTACAACGTCCTTCGATGAGCATTATGATTAAGCATGATTCATTCTACCGTATTTCAAATCTAAAAATGAAAAGCAGATCAATTGTCCTTTTGTTTCGTGCATCTCCTACGCTGCACAATGCACCTCGTGCTGATAGGAATTCTTCCCTGTCGGATTACAACAGACATAAACAGACCTCTTCAAGGTTTTCTGCTGTAAGCAGTCACTGTACAAAAGCGATCGACTTTTTGTTCTCCCTGCGCTTCTAATTCTTCAGATTCTGCTCCTGAGAGGCTTCAGTTAAAAGTCCACGTTCCTAATGAGAAACAGCACAGCCTCGCAAATGGACTGCTTTATACTTCAGCATTATTATTATTGTTGTTGGCACGGAGAGAAATATGCACATAAATCAACAATATTCCAGATGTCTCGCGACTGCATCAGCCGCATATCTCTTAGTGACCTTTCGAGTCGACAGCCTCAAAGGAAAGGTTAGTGGTCCACTGTGTGGAACGCGTGCTGGACCTGAGGCTGCATCCCCCCCCCCCCCACTTTAATACACACTCCACTTCTATACATGTGTGTGTGTAAGAGAGAGAGAGAAAAGAGAGCAGTCTGGTAAAGGTTAGGACCCTAGCCTTGTCTGAACAGTCTGAGGCCTTTAATCCAGGAACAAAGTAATTAAGGTCCAACGCTGGAGAAAAGGCCAATTAAAGTGAACTGGAGGCCCACGTCTGGAAAATGAGCACGTTTGCTGCAGAAAGCGTGCTCTTTTATCAGGCCGGTGGGAGCATTTTCTTTTTTTTCCCCCCTTTTTTTTCTTTCTTTTTCTCCAGGTGCTCAGGGAATCGTTAGGCCTGCCAGCCATGAGTGTGTATTATTCAGCCATGAGTTCTTTAATTCAGTTGTAAAACCACAATATAGTTAACACCCAAGGCCAATCAGCATTCTGATAAATAACAAAGTTATGCAGTCAAAACATATTCAGATGCCTGCGTGTCACACCCATACCTTCCCATTTTAATGTAGCAGAGATTTGTTCCTGCTTTTGGTGAGTAATGGCCTCCACTTTTTAGGAACGGTTTTGCTCTAGATTTCAGACTGTGGCTTTCTGTTTATTTGGCTACAAGAACGTCAAGTACACTTGTGCTTAGGTAGCCATTGAACTTAATAGTACATCTAGTATCTCAAATAGCGTGATAGACATCGTTAGTTTCACACACTTTGTTTGTGAACTGCCATAGAAAGGTTCTAACAGTTTTGGGAAAAAAACTACATTTTGTGTACCATGTATAACCTTGCATTTATCATCATAAAAAAATCAATTCTTATTCTTCATAATCACCTTAAAATTGAAAAAAAAAGAACATGGTTAGTTTTTCAAAGCTAATCTACTATAGACATCTTTAAAGAGACATCCACTCCAGCTGAGCAAAGATACACTGCGCCAATGTACAGGATCCTGGACACGAGCCTGGCCCGATGATGGTCAAGCCAAGTCCAAGTTGTATCAGATTATGTTTCCTTAACCTCTGACCATCTAATTACTGTAATCTTACTTGCACATCTCTTCGGTTCTAGCCAAGCTTTCCAGCATTCTGGTTTGTCAGCACCAGCTGTTGTCCATGTGGAGACACACACGTCTGGACTGCTGCACTTCAACCAGGTCATTAGAGCAAGATTTGCCCGCACATCTGTTAAGCAAGCGGACAAAAAAAAAAAGAAAAAGAAATCACTCCACTTACCAGCCATGGGCATCTGCATGTTATTTTCTGCCCTCTGCAGGCTAATTGGAGTAATGAATGCACTACATTTACATGATGTAAGATCTTGTCTTATGTTGATGATGATGATGATGGTGCTGGGAAATGTCTTTGTCGTGATCATTCTTGGCAGGAATGTTGCAAAGTATTGCACCAAATCCATAAAGCAGTTATTTCCGAAAAGACAATAAATAAAATATTTTTTGTATTTAAGGATGTTTCAAGCCAAGCGCCACAGACAAGAATTTCATATTATAATATTTAATGTTACTTAAGGACCTTAAGGGCCGCTCTCAGATCATCATATTTAAAAAAAAATARTTCAACAGTTTATATAAATAAAACACATTTATATTTTTGGAGTTTGATATTATAGTTTTTGCTATTCAAGTGTGAAGCACTGCAGATTATCCCTGGAAAGCTGTCAGAGCTACAATTCTTTATTTTTTTCCTCCCTAATTATATTGCACCCATAAAGAGAACCCGAGTTCAGCCACAATTAGTGCGTAGCGTTACTGCACAGGGTTATTTATTTATTTATTTATTTATTTATTTTTACATTCCAGTTTGGATGATCGTGTTTCCTGACAGTACTAGAGCTCGATTTGGTCTCACTGTTGGTAGCCCTTCTGCTTCAAGGTTGAGCTTCCTCAGATGCTTTTCTGCTCAACACGGTTGTAAAGATTAGTGTTTCCTTGAATTACTATAGGCTTACTGTTAACATTTTTTTTTCTGCACTATTTTGTAGACATTCTTGCGATACGTGTTTGAGGTGAGCAGCTTCAGAAATACATGTCATACAAAAGTCATGTCATGAAGAAGACACGCTCTCATCCTGATGTCTGATGTGAAGCTGAAGCGCTTGACCTGATCTCCATGATTGGTTGATTGGATGTTTGAATGCATGAACAGGTGTTARTGGTGTTGTTTCTTTCTTGACCACTCCTATTTAAACAACGTTCTAGTCTGAGAGTGTTCAAGAAAGAAACACCACCAGTAACACCTGTTCATGCATTCAAAATGCTTTGGTACAGTGTTAACTACACGACATGATGAAGCTTTAAGAATGTCAGATCAGTTTTATTTATTTAATAAATTTTTGTGAAGGTGGTTTTATAGATGCCATGCCCCCTGTGGGCTGGATTTTTAGTGCAGTGATATAATTATTATGGATGTGAAACATGGCAAAAAAACACCGTGGACAAAAACAAAATGAATAAATCAAGCATTGATGTATGAACCACAATTCCGAGGTTAGACGTAGAAGACGGAAAAAAACAAGCTTCAGTGTACCGCACGCTGACTCACTAACTGACTGATTAAGTCAGATAACTAGCTAGTGAAATGGCATTAACTTGCTCTGTTGAAGCACATAGTTAGCAGGTTGCCGTTTGACATTTCAGCTATGAGATGTAGTTAGAAAAAGGAGAAAAAACATAAACAGTAACGATCGGTTACTGTACTGATCGGTTTATTTTCTCTGCATAAAGTGAAGGTGACTGTTTGAAGGCTTTAAATACAAAGTAGGCGTGTCATCTGTACACATTAATAACTGTAAATTTGACCTTACTGTACAGTAAAGAGATTCGCAAAACAACAATTTAGTAAAACGTAATATAAGTAGTAGAACACATCAAGATGTTTTTTGGAATTTTTGTTTGTTTGTTTACATATCACATAAACCTACTGAATGAATTTGAATGGGGTTTTCACTGGTGTATTTGGCTGAGCTTAAGGTAACATACAGTGGAACCTTGGATTACGAACATAATTGGTTCCGGAAATGGGGTCATATTTTAAAACACTTGTAAATCAAAGCGAATTTCCCCATAAGGAATAATGGAAAATAAATTTATTTGTTCCTCAGCTCAAAAATATAAATACATAAAAATAATCAATACAAAATATAAAGTAAAATTCAAACAAATTATCCTGCACTTTACCTTGAAAAAAAATTAACATAAATCTRGATAGATAAGCGTTTCCATTTATGCGTGCAGGTGCTGTGTGTGTGAGTGTGTGAAGCTAAAGTAAGCGGAGAGGAGGAATGAGCCCCTCTCCTCTTCTCGTCTTACAAAGTAACCCTTCCTCCTGTCTTATGAGTTTTTCTCTCTCTCTCTCTCACACACACACACACACACACACACACACACACATTAACACTAACATAAACACATTAACACTAACACACTAACATAAACACTGTTTTATTAGGGAAAATTAACAAGGAACATCTATAATAACACTCAAGTGACCACTCTAACGGAATCAGTGCTGTAAAGTAAAAATAAAACAAACTAAACGCCACTTTACCTTTGAAAAGGGGCACGGTGTCCAACGACCCGCGTGCACACAAATGCAGTGCAGGCTGATACAGGGAGAGAGAGAAAATGGATCTTTAATCTCTCTAGTGAGACTTGCGTTTGCTTTATACCCGCGCACACACGCATGTTATAATAAATAGTACACCCACATACAAACACAAAATAAAATATGTTTTACGCGCACACATGTGGTCACAGTGTTGTAGTAAACAGTACACGCGTGCACGGATGTTGATTATACCAGTGAGAGTACTCACAATTCCGCAGCGCAAGAGAGAGAAAAACCGTTGGCTCAGTTGTGATCATGTGATGCTCGGCATCAAAACAAGAAGCGCATGCGTGATACATGATACTCGTTATTTGTAAACCAAGACGTTTCTGAAGTCAAAATTTATTAAAAATCTTTAATAGCTCGTCTTGCAGAACACGCGCAAACTGCGTTACTCGCAATCCAAGGTTCTACTGTATAGGCTTCGTTTCATCGCAATCAACCCACGGGAGGAGAAGATATACTACTTTGAAAAGTAAACAGAAAATGCTCTTATATCATATAATAAAAAAAAAAGAAATTAATCTCAAAATTTTACAGATGGCACTGTACATTTTTTAAAATGCTAGCTTGCGAGTGTGCACTTGGAATCGACTTCATTCAACACCTTCATTCAAAAATTTTAGTTCATTCCAAAATTCAACAGATGGCGCTATACATTTTTTAAAAACACGCTTATGAGTGCAGTTACTCTAAATTCCATTTAAATGAAGTCGTGAGCTCAGCTAATAATAATAATAATATGCATAATAATTCGCTCTAGTAACAGGCAACCTTTGTAGTAACAAGCAGGTTGTGGGGACTAACGTGCTGTAGTAATATAATTTTGTTGTTATGAGTGGGATCACTCGTCCCCGGAGCCCAGGCTACTGAATCGCACACTTTATGATTAAGGTGATTATAATTATGATTATAAATTAAAATTGGTCACTTTTCTTAAGTAGTAAGCAGACATGTTGATTTATTATTCCCTATTTTATTAGCGTTTAAGCCGTGTATACACCGAACCTCTTCACTGCATTTTCCAGCTTTAATTCTTTCCAATACGTCCTACATGTATATCTCAGTCCTTAGATCTCGCTTTTTCGTCTCTCTGTCTCTCTTCCGCATACCATTTCTTTGAGCAGACACCGAGCCAGTAGTGTCCTTTTGAAAAGGTAATGACGCTGGTGTGTTGATATTACGGATGCGTGCGGCGCAGCGTAATGACCCAGCTCTTTATTGCCTGCCGCATACTAATCCCAGAGCCGGAGGAGTGAAATGACACCTGCAGGGCGGTTTGTGTGCGGCACGAGCGTCCGCGTGAGTGAGTGTGTGAGCGCGCGCGCATGTGCACAAGCAGCGCACCCACATGAAACGAACAGCACCATTAAAAATGATCAAAGAAATTACTGCACCGTGCTGCAATGAGCCACTCTCCGATACGAAGCTGAGCGCACAGACCGCTCGCCATATAGCACATGCGCGTGCACACACACACACACACACACACACACACTGACCGGAATACCAATCGCAGGTTTACCTGTAATATACATGCTGCCTCAGAGACCTGCCATGTATACAGTACATGTGTGTGGCTATATAGAGGTGTGTGTGTAATATATATATATATATATATATGTTTCGCTTACAATTTGCCCGAGGCATTTTTGAGCAGCAGAGGAAATGGCGCTCATGCTTACTCTATAAATTACTGTCAGGATCATGCCATGCTGCCATGCTCTTCAATTATTCATGGATCTGTACTGCAAGGATTCGACAACCCGTAATCAAATATTGATACATCGTTAAATTAAAACATTTTCAGTTTATACAAAATCAGGTTTATTTATTTATTTATGTTTATTTATTTGATGTGATTTTTGCTTAAAAGCAAAGTCTCTGCCTTATTTAAAACCACCCGTATAAAAACGGTACGACATTTTTCATTCTTTTCAGCGTCTGCACGATACAGTGGATGAGCTTTCTGTTTTTTTTCAAAGGTGACACTTGTCTGTCTGTCTGTCTGTCTATCTAACTCTGTCTATCTATCTATTTATCTGTCTGTCTACTGTATACATCTGCCTACCTGTCTGTTTATCTATAAAAGAATGGTTAGAACATCATTTACGTCACCAGGACAAGAAGTTAAGAAACGATTTCACCTTATCCACAGTCTGTTATGAAGCCTTTCTCTCTCTCTCTCTCTCTCTCTCTCTCTCTCTCTTTCGCAGCCTTTATTGTTATAAACAGCTTGAATAAAAAAGCAAAAAAAAAAAGCTGTGCAGATCAGTTGTAATTATTTGCTCAGGAAGCTCCTCTTCTCTTTCTCTTACTCTTGTTATCTTTTCAGTACATATATTAATTTTAAATTTATTCAAGCCTTAAGGACGTGACTTGTCTCATACACGTGCACGTAATCCCATAAGAAATGTCATCGGCGTGCATGATTCCAAAGGAAGAAATTAAAGAGGTGTATAGACAACGGTGCGCATCCCGTTCTGGTGTGCGCGAGCGTAGAGAGGCGTGAAGCTGTAGCGCCACCTGTCCTCACTGTTACCGTCGTCATAGTACGCTTCACACAAACACAATCAGACACCCGAGCAATCCCTCCTTCAATGTTCAGAGCAATAGGATTTGAAACGAGAGCGTCCTTTCTTTCCCTCTCTCTCATCATCAGCCCACATCGGTGCAGCGGCACACGAGTCTTTGTGCTCAACATATGTAACGCCACGGTAATCAGCCTGGCCCCACACTCATCCCGATATGATAAATCATGCAAATGCGGGCAGCGGCGGGCAAATGCCAGAGCAGGCACGCGGACGCGGGGAGAGCCGATTGTTGTGCTGTCAGGCAGATTTGCATGAAAAAGGGCGGCCTAATTGCGACACTTAGCTGCAGCATCCTGATAATACGGAACAGAACAGTGGCTCCTCCATAACGCAAATCCGTGCCAACCGATTTACCCCAGTGTGCTTTTTCTTTTTTATTGAGGTGGTACAGTACACACTAGAATATTTTTTTTTTTTTTTTTCTGCGCAATTTACTGCCATCTTTTCAGGCCATGTAGATCACGTCAGCGTGATTCAGCGGTCATTCGAAACGCCACATAAATTTCAGCGTCTCTTTCAGTTCTCCCTACAGAAATGAACTGCAAAAGAGTGGTTTCAGGGTAAGGGGGTAGTGTGTGTGTGTGTGTGTGTGTGTGTGTGTGTGTGTGTGTGCGGGGTTATTTGATGTTTGGATAGAATAGGGTGTGGAGCATTGGCTGCCGTAGGCGAGCCTGCCTTCCTTTTCTTCCTTTAATAATAAATGATGGATGTTTCAAATTAGAAAACAATGCAGCGAGAATCCAATTTAGTCTTCGGAGGCAGTATAAATAAATAAAATAATAAAAAAAAAACCCTCTAGTGGAGTTGTGTATCACCATGCCCCTCTTTTGCTCTAATGCTCACGCAGGGCCTAACGCGTATGATTTAATGCGGCTTGTGAAAATGGCGCCATTATGTACACTATTAACAAATCAAGTGCTGTTCCGCTGAAGAGTGAAGCGCCGGCACTTAGGGGTTGGTGGGTGGCCTTCTGTCTCCTGACACTGATTTATGGGCCCTGTTTCTAATCAAGGCAAGGGCAGACCTCAAGATGGGGGGGGATTAGCACACTGCTCAGTGGCGTGGCAAAGCGGGGTGGGGGGGTAAGTGCACACCAAGGGGTGGCACCACTTAATTATCCAGTAGTCGAGTGGAAAAAGTTTGAATCTTGGTATTTAGAAATGACGAAACCGGTAGCGGATTCACGCGAGCTAAATCTAATTGTTTGATGTGAATATGTTGAGGCTTTATTTTATTTTTATTATTATTTTATTTATTTTATTTAAATGTTATATACCTAGAAATACTTGCAATTTAATCATAAAGTGTGTTCTTGTGCACATAATATATATATATAACATATATATATACACGCAAACATGGTACAGACCAAAAGTTTGCACACACCTTATCATTCAGCGAGTTTTCTTTCTTGTGTCCTTTCTTGTGTTCTTTAGCCCAAACGCGTCTCTTCTGCTTGTTGTCTGTCCTTAGCAGTGGTTTCCTAGCAGATCTTCTAGCATGAAGGTCTGATTCACACAGTCTCCTCTTAACAGTTGTTCTAGAGATGTGTCTGCTGCTAGAACTCTGTGTGGCATTGACCTGCTCTCTGATCTGAGCTGCTGTTAACCGCCGATTTCTGAGGCTGGTGACTCGGATGAACTTCTCCGCCGCAGCAGAGGTGACTCTTGGTCTTCCTTTCCTGGGCCGTTCCGCATGTCAGACAGTTTCTTTGTAGCGCTTGATGCTTTTTTTGAGTGCACTTGGGGACACTTTCCAAGTTTTCCCAATTTTTCGGACTGACTGACCTTCATTTCTTAAAGTAATGATGGTCGCTCGTTTTTTTCTTCACTTTGCTGCTTTTTTTCTTGCCATAATACAAATTCAAACTCTTTGAATGAGAAGGTGTGTCCAAACTTTTGCTCTGTACTGTATAGAGGGGACTAACTTTGCCGAGAGATGTCCAACAATTGCATCCACAAACTTTTAGGCATATAGTATAAGTTTCCTGTCCTATACAGAACCTGCAACCTGACTGGGATCATCACCTGACTTCCACCACCACCACCACCGTGCACATTTGTGAGCCCGACACATAGTTACACGTTTCCTTTTTGGCCAACCAAGTTACCAGTTGGTCCAGTCACCACTCTTACTTGAGGCCACACACAGGCATGGAACTTTCCAGCAACGGTATGCTCTGGTCAGAAGACCAAATCGAACTTTGTGGCAGTAATTCCAAACCGTACTCCAACCAGTGGAAGGAGAGTTGACCAAGATCCTGGTGGTGACCAGGGCTGCTTTTCTGCAAGTGGTACTGGGCCTTTACTTGGGTTGGGAACTGAAACCCGGTGCTAGTTATTGCACGGGTACCTATATAAGCGGTATGCACTAGAACCGAATCAGAACACAGATTTCGGGGCCTCACTTCAGTGTTGCTTAAATGCCTGAGCGATCGTTTGAAATATTTGTCCTCTGGTTCATCACCCTCACGGCACATGAAAAATTATTTCCTGTCTGAGAAAATGCACGCGAAGGCACGAATCCGAAAGCTCCAATGATACAAATCCAGCTGATCTTTGTAGTAACGAGTGTCCATATTGGTTTCACATTCCAACTCAAAAGCACAACTCAGGAAAATAAGACCATCTGCCGAGCGCACACCGTATTTGCACACGCTGTGGAGGCAGGAGGTAGCGTTAGCTCGCTAAGCTTAACACCGTTAACACAATTAAAATGCCTAAAGCTGAACGTGTGGCTGTATATCACAACGAAGGATTCCGCAACATTGCAACAAATGTCTTTTAAAAATCAAGTGCAAAACACATTTGAGGAGACGCGGCATGAAGTTGAGAGCAGCGGGATGCACCGTGTTTAACAGCTTACGGACATCAGCTGGCAGTGTGTGCGACCCCGTCCCAATCAGACCAACACTAGCAAAGTCAGGACAGGTTTATTTCCAGATGAGACAAATATGGTCATATTTCAGCAAAATAATCGCATTGTATTTACTTATATTTATGTATACTTTAAATGTTCTATATATTGTTCATTATATAAAAAAAATGTTTTTTAATGTTATCCAACATTTTTTGTGCCTCTTTTTTTTAAGCATCAGTTCAGGCACAGTTTATTGTTTTAAAAGTATCGATTTTACACCGGTATCGTAAAAAACCCAAACTATACCCAACCCCAGCCATTACATGTCATTAATAGAAGTCTGGATGGGCTGATGGACACACAGAGAAGAAAACTGAATCTGTTAAAAAGATGGACGTTTCAAAAAGACAAATCCTTTCTATGACGGCTTGTGACTGCAGTCACTCAACAGATCAGCCCAGCAACAAACTTAAACTCACAATATTAACTTCGACAACTTTCCTGTTGTATTGACATTTCAGTCTTCTTCCTCTTATCACCCAATTGAGGATGAGGCTCCTTTTTGAGTCTGGTTCCTCTCAAGATTTCTTCCTGTTGCCATCTCAGGGAGTTTTTCTCCGTCACCTACGGGTTGCTCATCACTGATAATTATGAGTTATACGTAGTTCCTCACAATTTTTCAAGCTTCGTTCAATCATTTTTTGATTCTGTAAAGCTTCTTTGTGACAATAACCATTGTTAAAAGTGCTATATAAATAAAACTGAATTGAGTTGACTTGAACGTAATGACATGAAAGGCTTCATAGTAGCTCTCCGGTTTCTCATTTTGAAGGTAATGACTGTTGTATGCCGAAGGGCAGCACTGGCAGTGGAGCTGTAGAAGTTTTTCTGCCTTTTCAGCTAAAACGCAAATAAAATTCACCCAGCGTTAAGGCCGGTTTATTGAAAGGGAAAGGACACCGGATGTAAAAGATGCACGTTGTCTAGCGCCCTACATTATCTGGACGGGATTACATTTGCATTGGTGAGGGGATAATTATTCCGTTTCCAGGTGATAATCTATCATTTTTATTTCTATGCAGATTGTCCAGTTTGTTCGTTTCTCTGAGAAAATGAAACGACACGTACTTTCTAGTCTGGATACAAGCCTTATTTTCTGTGCTGATGTTGCCTTGCTTTGGAAGAAAAATAGATGTGCAGTATTTAGTCTTGTAGCATCAATTTATGCTTTTCGTACTTAATGATTAGTACTTAGCAAAAAAAAAAAACGCCGGTGTCTCTTTTCTACTCCAGTACACGTAACAACCAATACGGTTGTGGATGGAGTATGATATAATCATGTGACACATAAATGCAGCTTTATAGAAAATACAACCTGTTATGAATATCTCGTAGTTAGAAGTGTGATTAAATTGGTTTTACAATCAATCTTTTGTTGTTAGTTTTCATGAATTGAATCCGTAGGCCAGGTTTTGATTATTTTGATGAACTTACAATATTAAATGGTCTGGAATTAACAAGTTCTTTMAACGTCTTCTACAGCATTTACAGAAAATAAAATCCTCTTGTGTCTTATGCAAAGTACGATATGCGCAAAAATGTACGATTCTGAAACTTGCAAAAATCTTGAACTCGCATGTGCACAAGTCGTGTCGTGCAGTTGTTGCTGGAAACGTGTCTCTCGACAGAAGACAAAGTATTCATAGTTGAGTGTTATTTACGCTCATACAGGGATTGAGTTTGAAAAAGTTGGCAGAACAGTTCCTTCCCGTTCCCGTGCCATTCCTCCGATCTTACACCTGACGCCTACTTGTGGGGAACGTTAAAGGAGAGTGTGTTCAAATGTGAAGATCCGCCAAGAACAGTTCCTGCATTACGCGAGCAAATCGTCTCCTTTCGCAGGAGTCTTCAGCGACCTTTGTCCCGGGAATCCGGGTCGAGAATCTGCATGAATGATATGAACGCTGTCTACAGCGAGGCACTGCGCACACACGCGTGGTAAATCAGCACGCTAATAGTGTGTATGTTAGTTTACTGTACTGTACTTGCAAAATACTCTTATTTTGCAAGATCTTCGCTTCTTCTTTTCTCTACAAAAAAGATTCCGTACAAACGATTTTGTAGACCTGCGATGCGAACAACAGCAACAAGACTTTTTGTTTCTTTGTGTCATATTTTAGTTGTAGTTTCAAAACTTCTATATCTTTGCTTAAGACAAAACAGAGAGTAAATACAAATGCTGTACCAAAAAATATGCAAAAACATTGACACAGGTGGTTTAAATCACACATGTTGACAGAGTAATTCTTCCCCCTGTACTACGGTACTAAGGTACATCTAAAGGAAGATGAGTGCTCTACATCCCCTCGAATTATTTTTTCATAAATATGTTCAATATACAGACACGCCCACTTTACAGTTTTATTATAAGTTTAGATGATTTGTTGTTTCTTAGTACGTCCCCGTTATGCTTTTATAAATGGATATAACTAAATAAAACAAATCTCCTAATTGTTTGTTTTTTTTCTTTTATATTAAATTTATATATAATATTTTATATATTGTAGGTAGGGTTGCAAAGACATTTTTCCTAACCAGTAGTTGAACTTGTTTCCACACAGTAATTGATTAGTGATTAGTAATTAATGACCACCTGCCTCACATTTCCCACACGCTGATTTATTTTGTGACGGCTTGCTGCAGTACCTACACTGACCACTACGTATTAATGTTTTATTATTATTTCTTTATTATTATTTAAAATGTCTAGACTTTCTGTCCCAGCGCCCCTCTCTCCCTCCTTTTCTCTCTCTCTCTCTCTCTCTCTCTCTCTCTCTCACACACAGACACACAGACACACACACTTGTCTGTGAATAGTCCCACCCTCACGTCAGCTGCATGAACATGACGCTTTGGTGAAATGCTCATCACCACGTGACAGTTCGTGCTGTTGAACATTCAGTTTACCGAAAGTGTTTTATAACAACAGCGATGTGTGTGTGTGTGTGAGAGAGACTGAGCTCTCTGTCAACGTAAAGATGTAGGAAGGGGAAGTGGATCAGAAGCAGGCCGAGTCAGTCCGGAGACAATAGAAAACACAAAATAGCAAAATATATCCAGATTTATTACATTTTTTTTTTTTTTTCATGTATGAAGCTGATTTTGTGACTGATTTTGAGCAGGCAAGGTGTTTGAGTTTCTTTGACATTTCGGATCAGTATAAAGTAAATATATTTTATTAGTTAATGCTGTAATCATGGATTCACTGACATACGCTGGGGGATTTTCTCGTAATGCTGCAGCTCTTTATTAACTGCAGGTTTTTGCAGGTTTTTTTTTTTTTTTTTTAAGACCTCCTGGAAATGATTAGAGGTCAGAGTTGGGGTGACGGATCTCTGTGAAACCTGTGAACCTTGAGACTGTTCATGGATTTGACCAAGCGTCTTGTTGCCCATAAATCAATCCAGCTGCAGATTACGTTTGTCTCTTTCTCTCTCTCTCTCTTTTTTTTTTCCTCTCCGTTTAGCCAACAGAAATGAATGATGTGTATCTTTTCAGATCTCCATCTACATTGCATGTCTCGATTATTTCAGCACTCTCTATACCCGTCGTCTTTCTCCCTCTACTGTGTTTTCCCTTAACCTCCCAGCCTTCCTCTTGCCATTATCCTCATTCACTGTTGTATTCTCTCGCTCTGTCGTCTCCGACTGCAGGCCGGCGCTCTAATGAAGCCAGCATGACCAGCGAACTCGAGCCAGGAGGAAATCTGGCTTTTCGCTCTCGCTACAGTTTGCCCTGTATTAAAAAATAATAATAAAAAAAAAATATATATGGGCATTCCTTTTTAATGAAGCGTTTCCTCAGAGCCATGACGAAAAAAAGGGGGAAAAAAAGGCGACCTATAAAAACTCGATTCGACGTGGAAAAGATTGACGAGCTGTAAAAGGCACATTTCCTCTTTTTGTTCTCGCTGCAATTACACTCCGCATCCCCGCTGAAAACTGTGTTAATTCCTGCAGCCAAACTGGAGAAGGGAAAAGTTTACTCAACTCCCTCCGGTGCTCAGGGATGTCCATATGTCCGTAATCTCTAAACCATAGAAGTAATCATATTTTTCCAACCCTCTCGCTTTTATTCCTCCCCGAAGAAGCGTTTAAGAGAGGCAAAGCCTTCTGCTGATTTACATCTGCTCCAGGATCCTTTAACCTCCCCGTGGTAAGAGTTCACAAAACAAAGCTGCGTAACAGAGACACCTTTTTTTTTTTTTTTTTACTGGTCTTTTGTCTGTCTGTGTCATGATATAGACATTCTCTTATAAAAAAAAAAAAAAGAAAAGAAAAAGGGCCACAGTTCCTTCTATAACACTGACAAGAAATTCCTACAAAAGCAGCTGTTCAGGAAAAACCCTATACATACGCTTTTAGTCAATACAGACGTTTAACGATTTACTTTTCTTTTTTTTTCTCTCTCTCAAGAAGCTTTCGTATCCAAGGCCACAGCTTTGTGGATTTAACATGGATCTAACAGTTCTCTTACAGTTCTCTCTCTCTCTCTCTCGCTCTCGGTCTCCTTCATGTAGTATACAGAAACGCTATTTTCAAACTATGTCATCTTTATAAAGATTTCGCTCGGGAAACAGAACAGCTCTACCGAGTACACGTTGGTTTTATTTACACCGAGGCTCAATTTGCGATTTGAGCCGGGGCTCAAGTGGGTCTCCTGCGTGTTGTACTTAAGCAGCTACAGATGTTCGACTGTTACGCCTGCGAAAACCAGCGGCGAAGCTTCGCCGTCATGTTCGAGATGTAGAGTATCAGGWCGTGAGAAACGGAAGAAGAAAAACTAAACCCAGAGCCAAAAAAATCTGTCTCTACACAGGTACACGGTGGCCACGTCACTAACAAAATAAAATAAATAAATCACAGCTCGCCTCTATCGCCACGTGTATTAGTACCGAAGGCTCGAGTCGGACTTTTTCTCCCGTCCAGCCTACATCCTGATCTCATTTGGTGGAGTCGGGAGATTTTATCCCGGGATCTCCTGACAGGGCTGTAAATTTTGGAAGAACACGTAATTTAGAGCGGTGACATGCAGCGCCGGAGCGGCCCGGGCCCGGGCCAGAGAGACTGAGTGATTCAGCAGGACGTTCTGGATACCTGATGCATCACCACGTGCGCACGTGTGTGCGGGCGTGGGTGAATAAATGCACGTCAGTCAAAATAGTTCAGAGGAAATGAAGCAGTCAATCTGGATCCGGGGCGTTTGACGTGATTCATGATTTCCAAATTAATCAGAAATACATTACAGATGATTTGTCGGTTCTTTTGCACGTCCTTTTATAAATGGATATAACAATATCTCCTAATTATTTTTCTTTCTTTTATAGAAAGACGTTCTTGAATATATAAAATTTAATTTTATTCATATATAAAATCTGGCAGTTAGCCTAATCCGCATGGTATTTAGACTTTGGGAGGAAACCAGAGAGCCCAAAGGAAACCCACCAAGCACGGTGAGGGCACGCAACAGACACCAAGGCAGGAATCGAACCCGGACCCTGGTGGTGCAAAGCGACGGTGCTAACCACTACGCCTCCGTGTCGCCTCGTTATCAGTGAGTAATCTATTAACGATTAGTAATTAAGTAATTAATGATAACCAGACACACACACACACAGACACATTCAGTTTACCTACACTGACCTCCACATACTAAGGTTCTATCTTTTTATTATTTAAAATGTCTACGCTCTTAATTTATTTGCACGCAAAGCATCGATTCCCCAAGCCCCTGCCTCTTTCTCACACACAATAGCCCCGCCCTCACGTCAGCTCAGTTCTCGTCAACATATGACAATTCAAGCTGGTGGACGTTCAGTTTAGAAAAAGTGTTTGGAGCCACAGCGATCAGTTGTTTATTTATTTTTTGTAACAGAGCTCTCAGCGAACATAAAGGAATCCAGATTTCATAAAAAATTGTTAGGGGTGCTCAGATTGATGGGTCGCGGTTCATAATCGGCCGATAATAGCTTTGGGAAGTTTGATCGGATCAGATGATGCAAAACTCGCGGGACAATTTTTTTGCGCGTGCTGCTAAAATGGCTTCACCGGTCTGGCAATTCTACGTGTTGTGTGAAAAAGACAATACATTAGCAACCTGCAACCTGTAACAAGACAATTCCACGAGACGGGAACCAGCCAAAGCATTTCAACACCACGAACCTCATCAGACATTTGAAGGTTAGTGACGTAAAGGTACACGAGCAGTTTTCAAAGTTGTCAACTCGCGCGCCGCCGCTCACTCATCTGTCGATAATTCATCTATCTCACCTACGCGGTTTCTCTCGGTGGCCGTAAATACGGTCCATCATGATTGACAGCGAGTTTTGGCGCTGTGATTACAGTTCCATCTTTCCGTGCGAAAAATTAAACATGTTTAATTAAACTAAACATTAAATTACACTAAACATGTTGCAGAACTTCCGGCGACTCGCGTCCTACTTGTCTGTTATTTAATTTAATTTTATACAATCTACAGGAAAGTTGTATTTGTCAGGCTTTAAGCCGTTCCCGATTACTAACCAAACACAGGCTGCTATGTTTTAAGTTGTTTGCCAATAAATACAGTTGTCAATTCATGATATTCCTCTTCTTGTAATTTCAATCCTTCGTTTACATTGTTGTTAGATATAATAAATAGTCTTCAAGTAGACCCCGTAATTGGTGATCGGTATCGGTAGATACAGTTTATAGTGATGGGAAATCGGTGATCGGCTCAAAAAAAGACACTGCTTTTCAAATAAGTCCTTAGCGAGCACGTAAAGAGCCTGGATGTGCAGGATTGTGTACGTTAGATTACAGCTGGGTTGTCAAGGCTACCGCTACATGCTAGACAAACCTTGCCGGTTAAAACATTTTGAATGAAGTCCTATCCCTAACCGCAGTTTGATTTAATGATAAATTAACGTCTCTGATGGTCAGTGTTTATCTCACTGGTGTGGCATTGTTGTTTGCTTCAATTCTTCTTAGCAGTGACATGTTCTTGCGTGTGGTTTTCTAGCTGTCATGTGCAATATAACTTACAAGTGTGCTGAGATTGACGGTGAAGTAGGCAAAATTAGCATTACAGCGTAACACAGCGGATTACACACCCACAGCGCCGTCATTCCCCTCTGCCTGGTAATGGAGATCGAGGCCAAAGATAAATCCAAAAATCTTCATTTATTTATTTATTTATAGAGAGACAGAGACACAACCGGAAGTGAAATTGGATAAGAACCACTCGAGTTAGAATGGCTTGGTCAACAAGATGAACTCTAATAAACAAGTAGGATTTTATTCTGTATCGAGGTGTCCAGTCTTTCACATGACAAACCAAAACTGATTTTTTAATAGTCTTTTTTATATATATATTATTGTTGCTGGCTGTATGAAAGATGCGTCTTTTTATCCTGAACACGTAATTTTCAATGTGTCGTTTTCTTAAATATTGAACGCACAGTTCAATGACCAATGGCGCAAATTTATCATCACTTTTAAAATGTGAAGATTCAATACGGAAATCACGTTGCAAAAAATTTACAACTCACGGAATGCTCATTGTATTATTTTTTGGTTATTAGAAACGCACAAAAAATGCATATGCATTAAACACAGTCCTTTTACCGCTTCAGCGTTCCTAAAAAAGAAAACGATGACCGAGCGGACATGACGTCTGCTGTTCTGCAAACCTGTGCACATAAACATGACCTACAAATGTGAAAAGCAAAGTATGTAAGCACGAGCTCCATGGCCAGAATCCATCCCAAGTGCAGATCCCGTGTATTCGGACAAGGCGTGAAAACTCCCGCAGAGGAGCAGAACTCTCACAGCTTACTAGGAAACGTCAGCACCGTGAATTACGCCGGGATCCCGAGATCAGACTCAGTGTGCGTGCTTTTCAATTCCACGCAGCAGGTTAGAAATAAAAAAAAAAAAAATGGCCCGGACATGGCGATGTACTAAAGAAGAAAGAAGAGATCACAGCGCTCTGCCTTTTCGTTTACCGCGGGAGACAGATTTCCAAGTCGCGGTGTACTCGCAAAGCAAAATTCACAAAGCGAAATTAGTTTCTGCTACCGGAAACCAATTCCTTTTTTTTTTCTTTTCTTTTTTTCCACACTCAAGTTAACTGGCTTTTTGCCCAGCTAATTTTCTTCACTTTACCGATAAATGCAAGCAAGAGTAAGTTTGACTCTAGCAGGTGCTGGGGAAAAAAAATAAAAAATAAAGTAACACAATTTCATATAGTCCAGAATTCTGTATAGGAGATCTAACAGGACATTAAAGCTCCTCCTCATGAGATGAGCGTATGGAGACGTCCTTTTTTTTTTTTTTTTTTAAACCCCATGGTGTTTCAGCATCGTGGAAGCTGCAGTCTGCTTGCTTCGGTAATGAGATCAGAAAGATGTGCATGTAATGGCTCCCCTGCAGTTCAGGCCTTGTGGGAGCGATCAGGGGAACACGGATCTCTCATCAGGTTCCAAGCGTTCATCTTTTCTTGGCCTGCTTTTGTAGTGCATTGGCCTATGGATTCCCTGTTGGTCTGATTGCTCACACATTCCTTATGCACACACTCGCATACGTGCAGACACACTAACCTTCTCCTGCACCTGTGTCAGTCCTCACCAAGTCTTTAGCAGGAGAGCTCTGAAGCAAGACCCGCTTAGCGCCAACAGTTCGGTTAATTCATTAAGACGTTTCCCACACACTTGTCAAAAGTACAGTTCAAATCGTTAACAAGCAAGCACACACACACACACACACACACACACTACTCTCGCCCCGACCAGAATAACACGTCACATCACGACAACCGGTTTGGGAGCGGCAGTTTAACACTTAATGGTAGCCAGATGCAGGCTGCGAGAAAGCACACCCACGTGAACTCTTTCCCCACAACCTCCATCTTTTCTTCGCCCCGACCATGTTCTAGCCTCCGAGTTGTGACAGCTTCTAATTTAAACGGTTTCTGCCACAGCTAATAGCATCCTCATTTTGGCCTCAGAGACTTATTATCATACAGTGGGACATGATTGACAGTTGACCTTCACGCAAGTTTCTGAGAAGCCAGAGAGCCTGTGCAGGTCGTCTCGATCGCTGCAGCGACAGCTTATTAATACTAATCTGATAGAATTACTCAGAACCAATTACCGCCTAGGCTCAGGGTGCCGGCGATGGCATTCTGCCGGTGCCGCGGCAGGAACCTTCATGCTCAGTCTCCCCATTAGAACATTCCCGATAGTTAGGAGCGCCGTCGGAGAAGACGCTGAAAAGGCCACGGCTTTAAGGTCACTTAAGTAGAGTGAGCAGCACATTTGATTGCGGGGGAGACGAATGAGCGAATTGCTCATTTTCTGCTTTGTCTGAAATCTTTATTAGCAAACGCAGTGATATTTGCCAGAGTAATTAAGCAGCAGCTGGATTTCATTCCGCTGTATAATCATACAGGTGGCRGCTTTCGAAGATCTAATAAGTTTACAAGATCACAATAAATCACAGAATGCCAAAACTATTTCACGTGATTCTGTAAGGATCCGACTGGATCCGCTACCGTAGTTGTACCTCGTCTTCTAACTTGGGCATCGTCCTGTATCGCCTTTCTAGCACTGGATGTTACGCAAGCGTCATGGCAGCAGTCTCACCTTTGTCAGAAACGTATAAAATTATATATATCTTTTTAATTTATTCATGTTTAACACCAGCAGACATTTGCCTGCTTTTAGTGACAGTAACACAAAAGCGAGTACACAAGCATGTCCTGTTATACCTTTTAAAACCACCGATCTTAGCTCACTACTAAAAGCCTTGCGACTGTGAAGGCTAAATCGTACTGATAATACTTGACATTATATTATAAACACCCGTCAAACTGTATCCTGCTGTGGATGTGGCACAGAGCTGCATTCTCACACATCTGTGCTAAACTGTGAAAGCCTGGATTTAGTAACATCCTGAAATAACAGCAATTTACTGAACTTTTCATCTGACCTATTACTACAGCGAACTGTGGACAGACTTGTGGATTAACTCAAACTGTCACTGTGTTTCTAGCAGAGTCGACCATACGTCGTGAGCACCAGCCTGGGAAAAAATGTACTGCAATATATTTTTTCTTTCTATCTTTCCATAAATCAAATGTACTTTGCATGTCAACAGATGCAGATTGCATGTAAGCACCATGTGTTTTAGTCGGTTTCCCCCCCGAAAGTGAAAAAAGTATAGTACTGATTCAATGCAAAAAATTACATCTTGGCAAGAGAAATATTCTTCACTGTAGCCAAACCTATTTACAATGTCTTCAAATACGTTTACAACAAACCAAATATAATAGTAAATTTATTCCTAGTCAAATGTTACTAAAATTGCAAGCAAAAATTTCTTGTTCTGTTGGCAAATAATTTTTCTTCTTTCAAGAAAAATTTCTAAAAACTAGCGAAAGTATCTCCCAACAGAACACTTGTATTTTTGTAATTTTAGGGGCCTTTGATTATAAACAAGCTTAATAACCTCATATTTAGTTTGTTTTAATCTTATTTTATGAAATTATAGATACATTTAAATACATTTCAAGATATTTTACTTAGCAAACTTGAATCTAACCAAACCTATCTATAATTTAAAAAAAAAAGAAATCCAGGCAAATTTTAGTAAAACTGCAAGCGAAATAAAGTCCTAAAACTAGCAATATCGTCTGATAAGACATTTTCACTTGCTGTTCTTCTAAAATTAAAAAAAATTAGAAATAATCTTATATTTGGTTTGTTGTAATCTTATGTTAAGAAATTATTGATAGGTTTGCTAGATTCAAGACTATTTCGCTTGCTTTTTTTTTGTGTGCGTTCAAGTATTAAGTAAAAACATCTTGAATATAGTTAAATTTAAATGGTTATAATCTTATATTTGGTTTGACTAGTTGTAAAATATTCTATAATATATAATACAATTCCCATTGAATTTTATTTATATTGCACTTTTAACAATGGTCAGTGTTGCAAAGCAGCTTTTTTTGCAGTGTTCCACAGAAAGACTCCAACACTGATTASTCAGCTGTTCTATAATTTCATTTGAAATGTGATTTAACATAAAATAAATAAAACGTTTATTACTTCTGTTCTTGGCCTAAAAGTGTTTTGCAGCTGTGTTTGTTAAACTGATCGATCATCTCCCTTAAGTATCTTTACAAAAAACCTGGGAAAGTTTAGAAAGTTAATAAAAGAAAGGAATCATGCTTTTACGMAAGGCAGAAAACCCAGTACTCTCTGCAGCGACGGCCAYCAGMTTGCCCCAGTCTGCCATCCATATACAAGAAACCGAGAGGGGTTTCCCAATAACGCCTGTAATGTTATGGAGGAACAGCTGAGCTCGCAGAACAGTCCAAGCGGTCTGTCTGACATCTGTTTTCTAGCGCTCGGAATGCAAAGAACTTCCTGCATAGTCAGTATCATATTGTTAATAATGTCTTTGCATTGCTAAAACAAACTCTGACACAACAGATGCAATAAACTAGAGGAACACATTTTCTTTCTTGGTCAATAAACAGACCAGAAGTTATTGCTCAAGTTAGATTAATTCACGCAGCAGGGATTTCTGGGAAAACATTTGCCCTTTACAGATCTGTGTACTGGATTGTTCTGTCTTTCTCACAAAGTTGCCCATTCACGCCAGTCCCCTGGCATCGACTGTCAATCCAGAGGGACGGAGCTGGTGSAGAGCGGACTGATGAAGCTGTCAGTACAGTAGATATGGAGGACCCGGTACTCTATCGGGAACCGCATAAGGTCAAGTGTTGCCGGAGTTAACGCTGATAGAGTGACTCAAAGCTGAGAGACAGCGCAATACTCCCTCCAGCCCTCGCGTCTACCGGCAAAAGACCATCAGCTCGTCTCCACCAGTCGGTTTCATTTCTTCCTCCCACTACAGGGTGGAAACCTGACCTTGGATTCTCTGTAGACGTGCAAAGAAAAAGACCTAGGCAGCCGATGATGCAATCGGCGTTGCTTGCCGCGTTCTGGACWTGTTCATGGACAGCGGCGCTACCGTGTAAAGCCACTTTTATGGTTTCCTGCATGAAAGGTTGAATACTTCAGAGTTGAGGATCCGTTTAATTGTTTTTTTTTTTTGTTTTTTTTTTGTAATATGCATAAGAACAAGAAATCCAAAAACCAAGCAAATTACTATGCAAAAAAAAAAAAAAAAGTGACGCTGTAGGCATGGTGGGATAATTAAACATTCTGCAAGATGCTGGAGAAGAGGAGAAGGGGTTTGTGTTTGTACAGAGAGAGATAACATTCCCCAACTGTAACAAGAGTGCGTCTGGTGCTTCCAAACAATATTGCTTTAGCACCCGGGTGAATAACAAAGCAGCTTCTTATGCATATTAATGCAACCACTTTGCATAATGTCTGTTGCAATGCTGATGCCCCATCAGTCCTGCCGTACCTTGTTTGTGCCTGAAAAGCTATATATAATGTTTATATATTTATTTTTCCTTTACAAATTGAGTGATTATCCCCCGACACCACCACCACCACCACCACCACCACACTCCTCAGTACTCATGTTAATTACACTCCTAACCTCCCCAAAATATCACACTGGTAAGACTTTTCCCCGGCATACCCCCCCCCAACCACCACCACCACCACACATACACAACACGTTGCGTGTGCATCTTAAAACCGTAAGCCGGAGGTGTACACGGCGCCAAACGAGCTCCTCGTTACCTCCCCTCCCCTCCCTCTCCGGCTCGAGCAAGCAAGCGCTTTCCGAAGAACTACAGCGACATCTGCATGAATCGTGGCTCCAAAGCGCCAGCCGCAAAACCCACTGCCAGTGGCTGCCAGCCTGCCTGCCTGCCTCCCCCACCAACCCCTCCCTCGCCTTTGCCCTGCAGCTTTCCGTATGCGGTATTCATAAACGCTAATTACACACCATGATCACCCTCTCCCTCGCGCCTTTTGCATATGCTAAACACAGAACCTCAGGGGACCGGTACGCGATCGCGTAACCCACTTGGAAGCATCCTTGGTTAAAAGTTTTTAATAACAAATTATGAAATTATGTGTAGTTCCCCGAGTTGGAAAAATTGGTAAATTAGTTTCTCATTAAAAAGATAAATAAATAAAAAATAAATAAATAAATTGCATTTTCTTTTTCCCATATTATTTAATTTCTTTCCCTTAATTGAATTTCTAATACTTAATACAGATCTGTGGTTTAGATAATATGTGCGGTTTTATATATATATATATATATTTTTTAAATTTCACATTCTTTCACGCTATCCTGGTTAACCAGTCAGAGGTCAGATCGAGTGTATCTGGAGACGTCTGTTTTCATTTCGGGCAGTCATGTGTTTCTCTGTATTTGAACAATTCTCGCTCCTAAAAGCACCCGTGGCAGACAGAAAGACGGGGGACACAGTGGGTACTCTTGAGATAAAAAAGCAAAGAATTAATCGGTCATAATGATTTAACGTGGCCAATCGCAGTCCAGGCATGCGTAATAATTCGTGCGTCAATTACGCACAAATTAGGCGTCTTATACCAGTTGGGTGTGGAATTGGGACAATGTGTTTTTTTTTTTTTTTTTTTAAACTTTACTCTTGTGGGGGGTGAAGACACAGCAAAAGCTTTTGACAGAATGCCCCCGGGCAATTCCCACACTTCTCCCCACGCGCCGTTTCACTGGTTCCCAACTCGCTGCCATCCCTGGTGCCATCCTGACATCACGCCCCGCACGCTTTCAACTTTTTTTTCTTTTTACAAAGCATCCGCGTTATCCAAAGCGTAATGACTTTTATTCAATAGAATATCACATCCAAGGGTAGTTTGTGTGTATCGTTTTGCATCCACTGGTGGTAATAAAAAAAATTTWAAAAAAGTTTGATCGATCATCGATGTCGTAACAGTCAGGGTACGTGAATTAAAAAAAGGAGAGAGAGAAATGTAATCCTTTATTTCCTGAGGAAAGATCCTTTACGTTTAAACGATTCCCTTAATATGTACAAATGGCGTATCCACATCATTTAGATACATTTGTTATACGCAAAGCCTTCATGCCCCTCATATTGTACAAGACGTTCAATTAATCCGTGTTCGAAAGGTTGAGTGCACCCACTGCTTCGATTTCCACACCCTCTCCTCGTCAGCCACCCCCCACACCCCCCACCCCCCCATCCCAATTAATGTTGAATTAAAACGAATTGGCTGCTCGCTGGAAAAGCGGGCGCTTGGCTTTGAAGATTGTCATCGCATAATGAGTCGCTGTTTCCTTTTTTTTTTTTTTTTTTTCAATTTGCGCTCCTCCGTTCCCGGCTCTCCGCCGCCAGTCGCCAGCGTGCTTTAGCGATTTAATGATATGCAAATGAAATATGCATAAAACCATTCTGCTGTACGATGATTAAGCACAGAGGACATTAGCGCCGATCCCCATTCCACAGTCCTCGTGTTTGTCTCGTTCTCCATTCCGCTTTGCCCCGAAAAAAAAAAAACACAACGTATCGAAAACCTCAACACTAATAAGACCCGAGGACTCGTAACTTTAATAACGACGGTAATATCCAATCGCGAGAAATTAAATTCCAGGCAGGGGTTTCTTTCTCTCGGCCATGTTTTGTAAGATCCACACACAGTTCAAGCTGCGATCCTTGGCACGTGAAGGACGTGGCTGCTGCGAGCAGGGAAAGAGGAGAGACAGACAAGGATTTCCAGGGAAGGACTTGGAGGAGACTAGCCTTGCCAAGCATCGCAGTAGATTTTCTCTGCTTGTTTGCATGTAGTGTGGGTATTATGTGAACGCTGGCTTATGGAGAGGGGAAGAAAATATTCTCCCTTTCTTTTCTTCCTGTCTCCCCATGTCTCCCCCTCTCTCTCTCTCTCTCTCTCTCTCTCTCTCTCTCTCTCTCCCTCCCTCCTTGTCTGTATATTAGCAGTCATTTTTTTTTCTCTCTTTTTTTTTTTGTAATCCATTTGCATAATGAAGACAAGGCGCAATTAACATCCTGCGGGAATTAAAATAGGTAGATCCTCAAAACCTCATTAGCTCCAAATGGCAATAATATCCACATATATTCCGCGGGAAAAAAAAAACGAAACAAAACAAAAAAAAAAAGCGTAAACCACGGAACCACGACGAATTAAAGCTTAAAGCAATTAACAAAGGCGTATAACGAACGCTTAATAATCAACGCTGGATGAGATGAGATCCCCCTCAAAGATGCCAGCGTTTGCCAAGCCCATCCTGGTGGCAGCCTTGGCTGTGTCATTTTGAAGGTTATGCCAAGGCAGTGTAGGAAGCACAAAGATCTTATAATCCCTCCCTTTGGATGGCTTCTTCAATTATTCATATTCCATAGTCATGCCCCTCATCCCAAAAAAAAAAAAAAAATCCAAGACGACGTAGAACTGTAAGGAAAAGTTTGGGTTATCCATTCGTAATTACCATAAGTTGATGACGCTCCATCCCCCATGCTAATTCCCGTTTTAATTGTTGCGCCGCATTTTAACAAATGAAAATGAATTTAATGATACGATCCGATCTTTCTCGTTACGGCGGCGCCCATCCTTGGCTCGGTGCCCCGTGCCCGTATCCCTTTTTTTTTTTTTTTTTCCCCCTCTTCTTCTGCGTGGACTATGGTGGTTCTCCCCGAACCCGAGAGGTACCGATCCCAGTTGGTACTGTCTTCATCACATCCGTGTCAGACGGTAAACCCCGAAACAAAAACAAAAAGCAGGGAGGAGTTTGGCAGTTTCTTCTTTGGGTGGCAAGGTGGGGGCAAAATTAGGGTGCTGAAAAACGTTCCCACAGCCCCCCTGCGCCGTTTGGCGGAGTTACAGGCAGGTCGGAGGGGCGGATTCTGCCTCCATTAAGTGTCTAGCATTGTGGCTGCAGGCTTGTCCCTCTGCCTTCCGTGCCCCCTCCACCAAGTTCTCGCTCAGCTGTTGTCTCAGCTGTTTGGCTGTTGTGCCATCCCCCTTGTCTTCCCATGCTACTTGACGGTGGTGATGTCCAGAGTCTTCGTCCTGAGCCATTCATCTCCCTGGTGATTGCTGTGAATGTAGATAAATCACACACACTCACTCACTCACACACACACACACAGGCATGCCCGCTTGCCCTGCTTTGCATGCCTACCTCTCCGTCATAGCTTTGCCTGATACTAAGGTAGAGTTTTTTTTTTTTGTCTTTGCTTTCGTTGTTTTTTTTTTTCTCTGTCATTTAAAAAAGTTGATCGTGACCGAGCGAGCGAAATCCGCAGCCCAGGATCGGACGCGGGTTTTCCTTTTAACGAGTCGAGAATAATTAACGGTTCGTTAAGAGCGAAAAAAGCATAAATTAATCCCCGTCTGTCAACCTGATTATAATTTTATGTGCCGCTTCATTAGTATGCATCTCCATGTTTGCTGATTCTCTCTCTTTCTTTTTTATGTGGCTTTTGTAAACAGCTGCTCTTGCCCTTGGCACAGTCCCTCAGGTCTCCCGGTTTTTTTTTTTTTTTTTGGTCCCTCCTCTTGGTGCAAGCAAGCGATTGGCAGCCTGGCAGGATCTGCAGCAGCAGCAGTGCCCATGGTAGACATTCCTCATCGCAGCGCTGAGTGGCAGGCGGCTTGTCGAGGTGGTACTTTGTGAGGAGAAAAATACTGTGGTTAACGAAAAGGAGGGGTTTGGCACGGCTTCGCAACCCACCTCTTCTATATGCCAGCTTGCCGCGATTATTATTATTATTATTATTTTTTTCCCTTCATCGAGCCCGTCACGCTAATTACCGTCGTAAACTTCTGTGTTTAATTAGTCAACGATGGCATTTTAATGTCTGTTTGTTTTCGATTTTCCTTATCTTCGCCACCCGACCCGCGTCGGCCACGGGATCTCCGTTTACCGTTTTCCCCCCACTGCGTTTCCGTCCTTTCCATCTTTCCTCCACAGATGCCATAGCAATTTGCCAGCCATCTCGTTCCGTCAACACGGGTGTATAGCGTTGGCCGCGTGCCATGGCATAATTCGGGAAAAAAACAAAACAAAATGTCGCCTCAGATCTGAACAGCGGAGTCTCCGGAGAAGACGGCGCACAAAGCCAACCTTCCAAAGCCTTCTGCAGCTGCACCGCAGATGCCAACGGGGACGTTGGCACGGTGTCTACTGCCTAGCTGCCCGTCTGGCACACAGAACAGCACCGAGAGCGGTAAAGAGAGGGGAGGGTCTTCATTAGGTCCCACCCATTTCGCCACTCTTCGGACAGCGCCACCAGCGAGAAACTTTATCACCGTCATCGCTCTCTCCTCGGTCTCCGTATCCTTCGTACCCCTTCTTGAGTGGCATCGTTTACCCTGGCTCGGCTTCCAGATGCGTCATGATTCATCTTTACGCCCAAGTGCCAGACAGACAGACAGACACTCGGCATGTTACCCGTACTTGTGTTTCAGTTCTAGACGTCTGTATTCCCGTAGTGCCCGTGACCGTCTGATGGATTCGTCTTCTCTTTCTGATTGGAGTTTCCACTCTCTCACAAGCCGCCATATGTCTCATATTGGCCGTGTACCAACCACAACCACAAAAAAACAAAAAAAAAACCCGCTCGTTTAACAGTTTGAGCCAAATGACGCCGGTCCCTTTTTTGGGTACGTTTGCCCGCCCACCGTCTGCGCACGAAACGCCAGTCCGCCTTGGCGTTACTTGTGAATGGATGGCACCGTGCCAGCTTTTTCCCTGCCATCCACATTCGCTGCTTGTTTCTCTCGCTTGCCCACCCCTTCTCCTCTCTGTCTTTTCTCCGGGTTTTTTTTATTTTTTTTTATTCGCACCCGCCCCTTTCGCTATTTTCAGCTCTTCCTCTAATCACCCCCCCCCAATATACACACACACACACACACACACACAATCACCCACCCCCTTTTTTTTTTGTTCTATAAGCTTGACGTTAATTAACGTACAAGGTTAATTGATTCCAAGAGCTGAACGGCGCACAACACGGCTGCACCAGCTTTCACCCCTCGCCGTCCCCTTCAGCCTGGCATCGCCACGTGTCCGGCTCGCCTCGCCTTGCCCCTCTCTTGTAGGTTGGCGCTATCGGAGTGGCAGAACCTTCCTGCCGGTCACGTCCCCGCGCTGGTGGAGGAGTGAGGAGTACGCACGGGGAAGAAGGAGTTTACTGAACTGGAGCTGATTGTAATTCATGTTTTGCTGTCCGATCTCTCCGCAAGATGTTGCAACGGCGTTTCCGTTATAAATAATCAAAAATCCTCCTCGTTGGCGCCCTCCCACCTCTCCCTCTCCCTCTCTCTCTCTGTTTTCCCATATCATGAAAGTTTTTTTTTTTTCTTATTCATTTTTAAATATAGTTTTGTTTTCATTTTTTCATCCACCCTTTCAGCACTCCTGTAACGTTTCTATTATAAGGAGGCAAAAAGTTTTTAAAGCAGGATTTACCGCAGCGAGCACCATATGTACATCTCCATCGTAATTATCTTTTGTCTTCCGTGATTAGCAGTCGCTCGATGAATTAGCTTGAATTAGCAGTAGCGATTGAACGATTAGCGCACACATCTGATTATTCTTTGTTTTTTCTTTTTTTTTTTTTGTGTGTTGCGTATGCCGCTTCGACCTTTTTTTTTTCACAAGAATCCGAGCTGCTTTTAATTATTTAATAACAAGCCAAATCCTCCCCCCCCAACACCCTCCCCCCCTACCCCCAGACCAACTGCCAACCGCTGTTAATTAGTCTGGCAGCCGCTCACACAAATGTGAAAAGTAGTACAGATTCATTAAGAGCGAGAACCGCAATCATGTGCGTGCGTTCTGTACACACACACACACACATATATCTCCCATCTTTACGGTTATAAAAATTTCTTAGAAAACTTAACAATTTTACAGAATAAT
>QMIH01001080.1:192308-204600 GCA_003987875.1 Clarias batrachus | reverse complement strand
CACACACACACACACACACACACACACAATACAATACAAACACTCAGCATACACACACACACACACACACAAACACGCACTTAATATAGACACACTCACAGTACATACAGTACACACACACTTATCACGCTTACAACATCCACATTTTATAACACATGTTGACACATTATACGCTACCAGGGTAATGCTGTGTGTGTGTGTGTGTGTGTGTGTGTATGTATGATTAGTGTTTATATATTGTGTGTGTGTGTGTGTGTGTGTGTGTGTGTGTGTGATTATCCTCACAAGATTCTCAATGGATTTCTGATACTGGTCGATCTCCCTCAGTGTCTCGTTGTCTCTCTTCACCTCATTCACATACTGCGCTAAATCCTGAAACATAGCCACACACACACACACACACACACACACACACACACACACACTTCATTTTACACTTAAGCCTCACTTCCTGATGATTTTATTACCTTTAAAGACACTTCCTGAAGTAATAAACAAAGTTTTTTTGTAATAATTCCCTTTCCTCTCTCTCTCTCTCTGTGCATTAATCAGAGTCGTTCACCGCAGCAGCACTCGAGGAGGTTAACCGCGTTAGCAATCAACGCTAAGTGGCTAATTTAGGCTAATGAAATCATTAGGCCCCTCTCGGTGCTAACAGCACACTTCCACACCCTCGTACTCGCTGTAATTCGCCTCCATTACACATCACACACTCGTCGTAATCATCAGAGTCGAGAGGGTCTGACGAGCTGATTCACTCAGACTCAAATCACACACTTTACGGAGTTTTAGTGCCACAAGTGCGCTGACTCTGAGGAGGCCTGTAGTGCACTCTTCATTTCCAAACCAAGCGCTAGAAACATTCGGAGAGGAAGCATGGAACATGATACGCTCCGCACTCAGCAAAATGAGACACAGCCACCAGAGGGCGCTGTGTCTGTCTTGTCAGCGTCCTGGCTGTGTCACTGGTGGCTTTTTATTTCTCCAAAGCAGCTTCATTAAAATAAAGCCAAGTAACAAATCTATAGAATTTGTAATGAGACAGTAGTGTTGGTCCTGCACAAGTCTCCAGTTCACATCACCGCTTCTGTAAGCGGTAAGGCACAGGTGTCAAATCTTTTCCAAAAAGAGCTGTTGTGTGTGTGTGCAGGTTTTCATTCCAAGGACCCAACTGGACCCAAGGACCAATTACAGATGACTATTGATCAAAGCAACCAATTACAGATCACTATTGAGCCCAACAACCAATTACAGATCACTTTGGATTCTATTGACCAATCACAGATCACTATTGTCCACACTGACCAATTACAGATCACTTTTGATCCCAATTACAAATCACGATCACTATTGATCCCAATCACCAATTATACATCACCACTGATTCCAACAACCAATTACAGATCACTATTGATCCCAACAACCAATCAGAGACCACTATTGTCCCTAAAGACTAAAAACAGATCACTATTGATCACTATACAACTTACTACTGCTTCTTAATAACTAATCAGTCATCATTATTTTTCCAATAACCAATTCCAGATCACTTCTGATCCTAAATACAATCATGACTTTTTCCTTAATAATCCATCACAACTCCCAACGATCAATCATGTATAACGACTGTTACCCAACAATCAATTATCGATTAATAATTTTCTCCAACAACTACTCAGACATCACTCACATACAGCTTTGATTTTTTTTTCCCATTTGAACACTTTTTTAAATAACATTTAAAGTTATAAAGTGAGTCATTCGACAGACTTACCTTCATGGCATCCAGAGCGCTGCGCAGGTTGCTCTTCTCCACAGCGTCATTAGTGTGTTTCACTAATTCCTGTTTAAATAAAACACAGTTAAAAAAAATCAAGCTGATTGGGCTAATTGTATTGAGGTAGTACTGCAAAGTTTTGTTCCTAATAGTGCATGATGGAATTGACATCTTTTGTAATTACTGATGGTTTTAATGGTAGCACCCCGACGGTTTTAATGGTATTACCTGATGATTTATATGTTGACCACAGAAAATTTTAATAATAGAACCTGATAGTTTTAATGGCAGAATCTGATGGATTTAATGGCAGAATCTGATGGTTTTCATGGTGACACCTGATGTTTTTAATGGCAGAATCTGATGGTTTTAATGGCAGAATCTGATGGTTTTAATGGCAGAATCTGATGCTTTTTATGGCAGAATCTGATGGTTTTAATGGCAGAATCTGATGGTTTTAATGGCAGAATCTGATGATTTTTATGGCAGAATCTGATGGTTTTAATGGCAGAATCTGATGGTTTTAATGGCAGAATCTGATGGTTTTCATGGTGACACCTGATGTTTTTAATGGCAGAATCTGATGGTTTTAATGGCAGAATCTGATGGTTTTAATGGCAGAATCTGATGCTTTTTATGGCAGAATCTGATGGTTTTAATGGCAGAATCTGATGGTTTTAATGGCAGAATCTGATGCTTTTTATGGCAGAATCTGATGGTTTTAATGGTAACACTTAATGGTTTAAAAGGTGACACCTGATAGTTTTAATGGTGACACCTGATGCTTTAAAGTTAGCACCTGATTGTTTTAAGGATATCAGTTGATGATTTTAATGGTGACACCTGATGGTTTTAATCATCACACCTGTTGCTTTTAATGGACCTCTAATGGTGGTTTGAGATGAGCCCATGACCGTCTGGCGCTGGTGGGAGTTTAAACGACATCATCATTATCGTAGGAGTTTATGGAAACACAACTATATTATTCGTTTTCTGGCTTTCCATAAACATGCTCTACCATTTTTCACATTTATGCATAAACATAAACACACACACACACACACGCACACACACACAGCAGGAGTAGAAGCGATATCTCAGTGTCAGCGGTTTGGAATGGAAATGAGAAATAAGATTGTTTGAGCAGTGCGAGATTGCCTTCTGGGTGGAGTAAACGAGGCATCGAGGCCATGCTGAGGGATAAACAGGTGTGTGTGTGTGTGTGTGTGTGTGTGTGTGTGTTCCCACCCAGCTGATAAATGGCTTCCCTTTGGCCTGCTCTATAGATTGCCACCAAAAGTGTAGCTGAATCCCCTCTAAATGTGTGTGTGTGTGTGTGTGTGTGTGTGTGTGTTATTATCACCTGTGAGACACACACACATCTTATTTATATAAAAAATTTTGTTCAAAGAGTGAAAGAGGAAGCAGGACAGCTTGGACTGAACACTGGGAAATACATCAGCGCTGTTTATCGGGGGAGGGGAGGGGGTGGGCAGAGCAGAGCATGATGGGATACCTGTCTGGGTTCATTTACTAAGAGATGTGTGTGTTTGTTTGCAATTGTGTGTGTGTGTGTGTGTCTGTGTGTGTGTGTGTGTGTGTGTGTGTGTGTGTGTGTTTGCATGTGTGTTTGCATTTGTGTGTGTGTGTGTGTGTGTGTGTGTGTGTGTGTGTGTGAGAGAGAGAGACTATGTCAGAGAAGGAAAGAGACACAAAACACTCAAAAAGACTAATGGAGAGCAAGAAAAAGCTAGATAGAGAGGGAAAGACAGACAAAGAGACATACATAGAGCTTGTGACAGAGAGAGACAGACGAAAATGCAGACAGAGTTATAGAGAGAGACAGAGAACAAGAGAGAGAGAGAGAGAGAGAGAGAGAGAACAATAGAGAGACAATCAGAAAGAGAAAGGCTGAGAGACTGATAGAGACACAACCAGACAAAGTGAGACACTGACAAAGAAAGACCAGCACATAGAGAGACAGCAATGGTGACAGGAACAGACAGAAAAAGACAAAGACAAAAAGCGACAGAGAGAGAGATAGAGAGAGAGGAGCACAGACAGAGAGAGACAAACAGAGAGGAGAGAGAGACAAAAAGACAAAGTGACAGGGAGAGACACAGCCAAAAAACATAAAAGAAAGAAAGGGTGAATGAACAGACAGACAGAAACAGAGAGTGACAGATAGACAAAAACACAGAGAGAGAGAAAGACAGCTGGAAGGTGGAAACAGAAAGAGAGACACTTACAGAAGGACAGCCAGAGAGAGAAAGAGAGATAAGCAGAGAGACAGTCAGGCAAAGGGACAGACAAAAAAAGAGTGAGAGATAGACAGTTAGAGAGAGAGAGAGAGAGAGAGAGAGAGATGTTCATGAGCAGTGGAGGAGAGAAACAGGTTAAAGCAGTGTGCACACATCAACACACTCCATCTACCTGACTCCCCCTCCACTGGAGCAAAGAGCCCCCTGTCTCATACACACACACACACACACACACACACACACATGCTAATGTTATACTATCCTACAGCCCTAACACCTTTAATAAGAATATTCTCAGATACCGAGCGCTGTAGTGTTCATCCCTCTGTGCCGGGAACAGAAGAGGATCATGGGATTGACGTCTCGCCGCTCTACTCAGACGTGTGTAAAAACTCAGCGCGTCATTCATTACCATGGAACCACGAGTTCATTAGGACAGGGCTTCGACTGACCGGCAGGCTTCACTAAGCGGAGGCAAAAATGGGTGTGGTCCAAAACCAGGAAGTGAAAGTAGGTAGTGTGAAAGGAAGACGGAGACACGGGTGGATGAGATGAAGAGAAAACTAATGCGCAAAAAGGGGCGGAGCCTGAGGTCGACAACACAGATAAGTTTGATGGACGTATTTTCATCTCTGGCTACGTGGGATTTTATCAGTGTGATCTGGCAACCCTGGCAACACGTCTTAATCCCCACTAATGCGATTTCAAAGAGGAATTTCAAATTATCAACTGAATCACTATAAGAAATGATCAGAGGTTTGCGGTTTATCCTTAGACGTTATACGTCACTTGTATGCACAGAATATCACGTTTGTACGTGACGTACATTTGTGAAACGTTGTTTTATAAAAGTCATTCCAACATTCCATCTTTTCCTGTGATTTTGGTCAGATGACGTTACAACCTAATTACAACCTTATAACGCTCCGTTAATGCCCCTGTAGGAAGAGTTAAACCGGCACCTGAACACCTCATGGTACTCCTTATTCAATTTTACTTAAAATAATCTAAATATAAGTAAGCTATTAGCATTCACACATTTCTTAGTTTTTCTCTCTCAGACATAATCTCGTTCTCTCTCTCTTTCTCTCTCTCGGTTATTTTCAGATCTCGGCACGGCTCAGTCACACAGAGCATGAAGTACACTCCGCGTGTGACGTCTGATGGACAGCGAGAGCCTCGGTATGAAATATTAATGCCAGAACACACAGCCTGCCCTCTGTCTATTTCTAACGCACATTCTTCTCTCAGACTCTACCAGATGATGATGCTGCCCCCTAGTGGCTGATCTAACTCTTGACGATTGATTCACTCATTGTTTTCCTGGTTTATTTCACCAGGAAAAAATCTATAATACTGCAATGTGATTTTTTTCTTTTTCTTTTTTGTAAGGAAGGAGTCTCCAGTGTCAGCGCTTTGTAAAAACAAAACGTGGTAATTTAATGTGATGTTATCAGAAAATAAGGGTTAGATTACGGTTCATCACACCAGCCTGTTTTTGATTAATTTCCACGGAGTGGATTGTTTGCTACTAGGGAAAACGAAGGTAGAACAGGATGCTGTAAAAGTGTGCACACACACACACACACACACACACACACACACACACAAACACACTGGACTCACCTGGAGAAGCAGATGATACTTTAAAACCCTCTGCATTGGCACCACCAGGAGATCTCTGAGAGTAAACTTGCCGTTATTCGCTCTTTTAGAACAGACCTAATAAACACAAAACACACAAACACAAAAATCTCACTCCTGAGTTAGTGATGTGACATCTGAGCCGAGTTTACATGCACACAATAATCCTATAATGAAAAAAAATCTGATTTAAGGTATAATCCAATCAAAACATTCACATGCACTTCATTAATCTGATACAGAGGAAAGCCCTGTGAGTCTAGATGAGCCCATCAGTAATCAGACTTTCTTCACTATTGATCTTTTGCAGTCACGTGAGGCACCATGACGACAGTCACAACAGCGCACGGCGGAATCACCGCTAATTGACATTAGGCCATCACCTGGTGACATACCAGGTCACCTGATGACCTACCACATCACCCGATGACCTACTACATCACCTGATGAACTACCACATCACCTTATGACCTACCGGATCACCTGATGACCTACCAGATTACCTAATAAACTACTAGATCGCCTAATGAACTACCAGATCACCTGATGAACTAACAGATCACCTGAGGACCTACCGGATCACCTGATGACCTACCAGATCACCTGAGGACCTACCGGATCACCTGATGACCTACCGGATCGCCTGATGACCTACCGGATCACCTGATGAACTAACAGATCACCTGAGGACCTACCGGATCACCTGATGACCTACCAGATTACCTAATAAACTACTAGATCGCCTAATGAACTACCAGATCACCTGATGAACTAACGGATCACCTGAAGACCTACCACATCATCTGATAACATACCAGATCACCTGATGACCTACCAGATCACCCGATGACCTACCAGATCATCTGATGAACTAATGGATCAATTGATGACCTACCAGATCACCTGATGACCTACCAGATCACCTGATGACCTACCAGATCACCTGATGACTTACCAGATTACCTGATGAACTAATGGATCACCTGATGAACTAAAGGATCACTTGATGACTTAACAAATCATCTAATGAACTACTAGATCACCTGATGAACTTACGGATCACCTGATGCTTTGTCGCACAGATAAGAGAATGATCTACTGTAGCAACTGAAAGCTTCTGTTCTGCTGTTTTATGCAGTGTGTCATTATGGATTTCATAAATTATTCAAAAGAGAAGCAAGAGTGTAAAAAGGGTAATGATATTAATTTTAAGAAGTTTACTTTATTATCATAACCTCATTAGCTAATAAATAACGGTGTACAAATATGTGATTCCTCCTGGATTTGGTGGCGTTTGTTAGGGTTAGGATTAGCGGTCGCTCTTTAAGTGCTTCTGTTGCTTCATAAAATGATGTGCAGGTAACATTAACTGATACTGACATCTCAAGCTTTCTAATTAATAGCTAACTAACTGTTCTGGTGTTGAATCCCAAATAGCATTAAATGGAAAGCTAGTGCACTATGTAGGGTGTACATTTCCTGTACAATACACACAGATGCCAGTTCTGCCAGTTTTCCAGTTGTGTATATTTTGAGCTGTTAATGCCATTAATGATGGCTGGATGAACATTTAATTTAACTCCTGATGATTTAAGTGCACATTAGAGACCTCTAGTGGCCAAAGGAATATTGCTCTGTGTAGCAGGTGAACTACACAAGGTATGAAATAACAGACAATAATAATGCAAATATCTGATTAAAGTAATGTCAAATAAAGTAATGACATTTTTACCTTATGAAATTCACATGGTATATGATTTAAAACTGAACATCTACAGAGTACTGTTTTATTCTATGTTAATTTGTTTTTCGGTATAAGATATACAGCATTTATAAATGAAGTTAATGGATATGGCTGTACACACACACACACACATATATATATATATACTGCATATGTTACATTTTTGGTTAAAAATGGAATCTCAGCCCTTCCCAAATTTCACTAACAAGCTTTTTCAAAGCAGAAAAACTCAACACTGTACAGTACAAGTACATATCATGTTGGCAAGAAAACACACCCAGCTTGTACTAGCTGACCAATATTAACATAACACATCATATACTGTATATATAACCCAGTTTTCTTCATCCCACACACAGGAAGGACGACTAGCACTCCATAAGGAGATATTTATGAATTTGACCAAACGATGTACTGGATTAGAATCTCTTACTGCTCCTTTAGTCAGTGCTGATGTGCTTATTTACAATTACCCACAAAAAATAAGGTTTTCTAAAATTTAACAAAGTAACCCTTATGAAATAAGGTTAGAAAATGACTTAATTAATTAATTTTTTATCAACATTTGCATTGAATATTCCAAAAGCCATAAAAGGCTGTGCTACCACTGATAAGCAGCAGAGGGCAGAATTTGACCACAATAGGATTGTAAAATCTTATAATGTAAAGCTTTTTAAAGCTTTTTGTTGTTGTTTTTCAAACAGGTGTCACAAGAGTGTATTAGTTTTGGAATTAGCAGTATAAAGCTTTAAAAAATTACTGATGTAATGTACTGTTTCTCTAAACTGTCCAAATTTATTTTTATTATTATTATTATTATTATTATTATTATTGACTAGCGTTAGCAAATGTCACTGACGAGTTAAAGAGTTTGTAGGAATACTACTTATAACTTCCCTTATACTTAACATTTTGACTTTATTTATGGTGGTTCTGTTTTCAAAGTGTACGTCCCATTCGGTCGTTTTTAATAAGCCATGATGAGTCAAGCCGTCCAATAATATTATTAATAATATTTGTCCAAAACAAGCGCTAGATGCCATGACGTAATCTGACATAATCATAGCGTCACCTCTACTCATCTTTTGGATTTTATTTATGGTTTGCAGGTTTTACTTTCATGAAATTCTGTTGAGCCAGCTTTGCGTAATGCTGTGACAAAATCTGGCTGGACAGACATACAGACATACAGACAGACATACAGACAGAATACTGGGTTTCTGGTCCTCCAATGTATGAAACGTAAAGATATCATTGAAAGTTCTGACTAATGCACAGACAAAACCTGTATTTTATTTACAGTATAGATGATGATGATCTTATACTTAAAACAAGCGTCTGACCTCTAGTTTTTGTCTCACGTCCTCTTTTTCTTTACAGAGTTCGTCCAGGAATGCGATGGCCGTCTCAACGTGGCTGCAGTACTTGCCGTAGATCAGTAACCTGTAGGGTAAATTATACAGATACAATGCACTGGATTTCTTCACTAACTCATAACAGAGGGTATTATTAAAAATCCTCCTCTTTTAGAAAGCGTGTAGACAGGGTGTGGCCTCGTACTGTACCTCTCCTTGTAGTCGATGAAGATGTGGTAGAGGTTACTGGCACTTTGGTGACTGATGGAGTTCTGCAGATCTTGCAGCAGGCTCTTGTGCACTTTCACCAGGTCCTGTTCCAAACCACACACACACACACACACACGCACACACACACACACACACACACGCACACACACACACACACACACACACACACACACACACACACACACACACACACACACACACACACACACACACACACACACACACACACACACACGCACACACACACACACACACACACACACAGCGTGATTGTGAGTGTGATTTCGTAGAAACCTTGCGTAAAGTCAGTGTAGTGAGGAAATTAGAGTTTTCAGGCCTTACAGTACTGAACTGATTCACAGCTGTTTCATTCGGATCCGCGCTCTTTAAATTAACTTTAAATCATTATTCAAGAGCAAGAAATTCATTCAAGCATATTTATGAATTAACTTCTGAAAACTTTTGCTATTCAATGAACAGCTGCATACATTTATCTTAAACACTTATTTATTGTTGGTGGCGGTTAATTTTTCTTTTTGGGTGACGGTTCATTTTTTACATATTTGTTTTTACATTTTACATTTCATGCATTTTTATTTCTTATACTTTTATACTGTTCATGTGTAATTAAAATTTATGTTTTTAATTTATTTATTTATAATTTAATTTCTAGCTTATTGTAAATATAATCATTAGTTTAATTGTATTTTCTTTTTTTTTTTTTTTACATTTGCAGTGTAATTTTTATATTTTTTTCTATTTTGACAGTTGTATAAGCATTTCCCTGCATATCATACTGTGTATTGATGTTTATAGGACAGATTTTACAATTTTATTATTACTTATTTATCTTTTTTTTTTTTCCATTTGCTTAAACGTGTATTATCTAAATCTCTCTAAAAAAATGTGTCCCTGTACATTAAAGACGGCACATGAAAAGCTTCTCAGGGCAATAAAATATCAAAAATTAATATAATGCAGGTCAGATGTGAACAAGTTACGTCTTTGCTCCGCTTTCCTGTGTCAACTCTACTTCAAATAAATATTGTTCTGTAGCCCTTTACATCTCTTTCTGTTTGCATACGTTTCTTCTTTTCAGTTTTTGTGTTTCTTTTTTAAATATACAGTAATATCGTAACGAGCCCTTTTAGGAACTTTAGTGAACATTTTGCATATTTAAAAGACTTCCAGTTGTATTTTTATTATAATGCATTAATTTGAGGTGAACTATACTAAGATAAATAAATATTCTAATAAACGTTTAATAAACATTCAACTACTAAACTGATTTACAGGTTTATTGTGAGATCAAATATAAGTTCAAATATAAGCTACTGTGATCAAATAAAATAAATTAACACAGAAGTTTAAAACACTACAATACATGGTCAGTATGGAAAAAAATTATAATTATATAATAAATAATAATATAATTTTATTAAAAGTAATTAATAATTTAATAATTAAAGTAATAAATATAAATACATTTATAGATAAAACAAAACAAGCCTCTAACAATCAATTATTATCATCTATAAATCAATTATTATTAACAATCAATTATTATCTATTATAGTATTTTAAACTTCTGTGTTAATTTAATATCAGATATTCATTACAATAAAAAATAAATAATGAAATAAATACGAGACTTACAGGAATGTTGATGAAGACCCTGTTGATCTCGGACGATGTGAGAAACTGCTCCAGCGGCCTGAGGAAGAACTGAGAGCACAGAAAACGTTTTAGCAGAGAAGAACAGCTACTTAGCATCACAATAGGAAAGATTAATCAATTATTTATGACCATTATCATAGAAACAGTAATACAAAACTAATAAATACTAATATTAATCTGATTGTTTTTAGGGAATTCATCGTAATTGACTTGCACACACACATAGTGAGGACACAATACCAAATTCATGTATCAGAATTTAGACCTCAGATGTACTTACTAGGAAAATGATGTGGGTCAAAGGCTACATAAACATGAGAACAGCTTAATTTAAAACTGTATATCCAGCCTAGTAAACATCAGAGCTTAGCCTAGCGTACAGTACATGAATCCTGCTCAAAGCACACAATAGCACAGATCTGCAAATTGATCTAACACAAAGCCCATTTTATAATAAAGTCAATAATAAATCAAACTTTGTTATAAAATAAAGTTAAAAAAAAAAAAAGAAGAAAAACGAAGAGTTTTTTTTTCTCTTCGTGACACATGGCTGACTGAGAGCTGAGACTCACTGGCACCACCTAGTCTCACGAGAGAGTATCGCATCGCGTACATATCGTTAGAACAAAGCTCTAATGTTTCTGCTGAACACATATCGTAAAACTGGGGACCGTTTCCATCTACGTAATTTTATTTTATACAATATACAATATATTTTATACAATAAAAATGTTATTTAACTTAAATTACTTTTTTAAATATTTTCATCAGCTTCTCCTTCAAATCATAGCCATACTTTGTTTCCTAGAGATTTAATATTAGTTTTGAACTCAGAATTTTAAAAAAAATGTTTGTTCTTTTTCTGTCTGTGATTTATATTTTATAATAGCAGTGGTTTTTTACTACAAAAAATAATAATATAGCAACCTCAGGAGCAAGATCCAGGTGCAGGTGCATAACCCGACTCTGAATACACACAACTGTCCCGGTGTATAAACAGATGTAAGGTTTAGACACTTTTGAGAAAAATTTTGGCTCCTCAAGCTAACAGAAGATGATTGAAGGCGTGGCAGGTTTATGTATTTAAGACAGATTTATATTTAAAAGTAATAATTAAAATAGTAAACAATTATGTTAATCATTTATTTATCAGACTAGATTAGACTGCACAGGAGTGAGAGTGTCAGTGTGTGGTGTGAAGATTATGTACTTTCTCGATAGACTCCAGTGTCTCTGTGTACTTCTCCTCCGTCTGTCTGATCTCAGCCAGGCAGCAGCTCCTGATGTCTGTCTCCACCTGTTTCTGTAATCAAAGCACACACACACACACACACACACACACACACACACACACACACACATCTAAGAATACAGGGTCCAATGTCAGATGGTGTGGTGGGCGGAGCTTATGTGGGACTCACCGGTGGAGCTCCGGCTTCCATTTTCATCAGGTCTTCATAAACCTCACCACCACCATCATCATCATACACACAGTCGTACAGGTCCTCTTCGTCGTCCACGCCATTCTCACTAGAGTTCAGACAGACAGAGATCAGACATTAACATACAAACACAATCAAACTGGACTTCTTTATCATCCACA
>QMIH01001080.1:172656-187656 GCA_003987875.1 Clarias batrachus | reverse complement strand
AATAAAGGGACTGGACGCATTTTCTAGTCGCGATACGTCTAAACACACACACAAACACAGGCATGTTTTTAAGAAAATTATTCTTACTCTATAAGGTCTTCCAGATGATTGTAGATGTCCTCGTCTTCCACACTTTCTTCTGTCGGAAACGCCCTTCAGAAAGAAAGACGGAAAGAAAGAGAGAGAGAGAGAGAGAGAGAGAGATTTTAACATCTGCAGCCAAAAGAAATGAAAAATCAGCCAGATGTGTGGTTTTCACAATAAGATCTCTGAAGCACAAATATACACTGCCTGGCCAAAAAAAGAAGGTGCTGACTTTAATGTACAATCAGTTGCCTTTAACACAATGTGGAGTCCAGTTCATGTGTGAAAATGATTCCTCATGCTGCCAAAACCACTCATTGACAATCTGAGACCTGGAATATGGCGCGTGCCATCAGGGAAGAAAAGCTCCATAGATGTGATGTACTGGTGATTCAGTACATTCAGGTGGTCATGTGACTTCATTTTATTTCAGACCTGAGCGACTGAAACAACCCCAGATCATAACACTGTCTCCAGAGGCTTGTACAGTGGACACTATGCATGATGGGTGACATGTTCGCTTGCTTGAAAGTCCAATCTTTATGCTCTCTAGTAAACTGAAGCCTTTTTTTAAATTTTTTTTTATCAGTCTCACTAAAAAGTGAGTCACAATTGTTTTCCGACACATTTCTTTAGCAAAGCTGATGGTTCAGCAATAACCTTACAGTTATGTGCCAAAGAACATGTGGTCGGAAAAAAAATGTGGAAAAAAAAGTTGTGACTAGAGATCACTTAAATGCTTTTTGTGGAAAAAAATAAATAAATAAAAATCCCCAGTAGAAACCCTAGCTGTGTTTAATAGTGAAAGTATGAACATTTCCATACACACACACACACACACACACACACACACACACACACACACACACACAATGTGATGAGAACTCACAGTACTGGGACTAACCCTCTGTGTGTTCATAAGAAAAGCACTTGTTGGCGAGACTCATCAGAAAAAAAAGATTACTAGAAAGCATAAGATTGGACTTTGGATTGATGTGTTGAAGTGTTCTTTATCCAGTTCCAGTAATTCCAAATGCCTTTACATGATGCAGGCCAATGATCTGACCCCTCGGAAATGGCGGCTATTTTTTTCCAAGCAGTGCATATTGTATATTTATTAAATTAAAAGAGACTGGGCCATTTTGATTGTGTTTATGTCCTTATTAAATTGTTGTGGGCTTAAAACAGAAAGAAAAAGTATATTGTACTCACCGTATTCCAGTTTGTAGTGCGATTGTTGTGTTGGAGAGTTTAGAAAGTGTGTCGATCACCTGAAAGAAAACAACGTAATTAACGGCTGGCAGGAAAATCGCACATTTTTCAGATTATAATTAAATCACCATTGATAATATCTCACTGATTGTCCTTATACACTGTATACCACAACCCTGTTATTACCCACATGACTCCTTTCACAAACATGAACATCGCAAACTGTACATGGAGTTGAGCAAGTATCACATGAAAATACTAACTACACACGATTTATACCTCAGGGATGAAAACATAGGGAACGATATGGAACTGGGAAGTGGATAAAATTTAAATAAAAAAAAATATATATATATTACTACAAATTTGTAGATTTTCTATTTTATTCTTTGAATTGAAATTTGATCCACTTTCCATCATAAACATTTTCCCAGTTCCATATCTTTCCCCATCTTTAAACTTTTTAAGAAAAAATAAAATGTAAATTCAAAAAATAAAATATAATGCTTTCACATTTGGAGATTTTCTATTTTATTCTTTGAATTGAAATTTTATCAATTTTCCTTCATTAAAATTGTATTCTTTAAATAAAAATTTTACCCACTTTCCATCATTAAAATTTTGTTCTTTGAATTTAAATTTGATCCACTTTCCATCAGAAACATTTTCCCAGTTTCCCCATCTGTAAACTTTTTAATAAAAAATTAAATGTGAATGCAATGAATAAAATATAAAATCTACAAATTTGTAGATTTTCTATTTTATTCTTTGAATTAAAATTTGACCCACTTTCCATCATTAAGATTTTCTCATTTCCATATCTGCCCATATCTTTCTAAATATATAAAGATATTTGGATACTTGCAATAAAATATAATAAAATAAAATAAAATAGACAGTGAAAAATATGTAAAGTATATAAAAATATAAGAATGTAAAAAAGTAAGAACTATATAGACAGTGCAATGTGCAGGCAGCAGCAGTACAGGGAGGTCAGGGAGCGTGACGTAATGATGAGCAGCAGTGATGTGGGATGTGGAATGAAAAGATAAATAAGGATTGGATGTGGAATAAAGGTTGAGGAATGAAATGAATTAATAGGGAAAGGGTAAGGAATGAAAGATTTGAAGTGAAGGGGTGTGGAACAAAGGCATGAGGAGTAACAGGATGAGTAAAGAAAAGGATGGGGGGCGGGGATATGGAGGGTAAGGATGGAATGAATGTTAAGTAAAGGGATGTGAAATAAAGAGATGAGTGGGTGAGTAATGGGTAACGCATGATGGGATGAAGATCAAAGGATAAGGAATGAAGGAATAATTATGGGATGTGATAACAGTATCCCCTAACCACAGTGGCCTCTTTCAGGTCCTCTGGACAAACCAGTCTGATCACAGCTTCTAACGTCCTGATACCAAGTACCACAGCACACCTTCACTTCGCAGGTCTAGTGCGGTCCACTTGGTGGCGCAAGAGAGAGCTCCACAGCTGGTTTTAATGTTATGGCTGATCAGTGTGTATGGCATGACCAGATGTCAAAAGGCGAAATGTGGAATAATTGCAGAATATCGATGTCACACAGCAGCGCTGATCGATACGTTCCCCTCGCCATCGCCTCGCCTCGCCATCGCCTCGCCTCGCCTGTGCATTGGAAAATCCGACCCGGTCACAATCAATACAAACTGATTATCCACAGGATCGATTGCGTCTGAGCCACGCTGCACTGTGTGGACGAGGGAACAACCAGCCATGTGTATGTTTTACACACACACTCGCAAGCCCACACACACTTTTACTTATATTATTTGTACTATTAGTTCCCATCGAAGTCACATGACACACGCGCACATAAACACTCACACAGGCACTTCGGGGACACCACTTAGCCTAATCGGCGTGTCTTTGGAATGTAGGAGGAAACCGGAGGACCCGGAGGAGCACGGGGTGGACATGCAGACTCCCTCAGCCCCGGAGGTGCGAGGACACTGTGCGAGCCACTTCCCCATCGCACTACCATTCAGTTACGCTGTACTTGATTTCCTACTTTTCTTCAAGAGAGCTACTCATTATTTTTCAAGTGCATGTTTATGAATTCAGTTTATTTCAGCATTTTTATTTTTGTAGTTAGTACTTTGTTATTGCATTCTGAGGAAATTCATTTTCATAATTTTGTTTTGTGCAGGAAACAGGTAAACGAATTAATTCCCACTTTAACTGCAGCGTGTCGTACTGAAGCCAGAGGAAAATGTTTTACCCATGAAACTCCCCGTCTTTAACTCCGTCTAGTCCCAATCCTGGGGCTTGTTCTCTTAAATGAAGTTTGCACAAAAACTAAAAAGTAAAACTAGTAAGTAGGTAAATATGTGCGTATGTAAGATCCTCAAGCTTACATTCAACATTAAAGGTGCGTAAAATCAATGAATCGATTAATTAATCTCTTTGAAATAAACCTGAAGATTATTAAACCAGTACATTGTTTATTACAATATAAAATACTTCTTTATAGAGATAAATATATTAAATAATAAATTTATTTAATAATAATAAAATAAAATAAAAAAAACACACAGTATAATGTATATAGTGTGCTCTGGTTGTGATTTCATATGGTAACAGAAATATTATTAAAATAATAAAAAAAAGCTAAAAGAAAAATATTAAAGCAATTAATTAACTATTTTAGATTATAATGGAAATTATTATATTAATTATGTAAATAATATAAGTAAACAATGTTTAATCCTGGAGACACACATGAACGCATACACACGCACACACACACACTCACACGCGCACACACAAACATTTGGAGATTTTTCTGAAGAACAGAATGAGATAGCGTTAGATCTGATGGCATCAGATAATAAATACTGTGTGTGTGTGTGTGTGTGTGTGTGTGTGTGTGTGTGTGTGTCAGGAAACATGTAAACACACAATCACTTCCTGCACTAACGGTTGGGATTTCCTGTTCATTTAAAGCTGAAACTAAAAACAGCACCATTAACCCTTTAATTCATTTAAACAATACACACACACATACACTCACACACACACACTCACACGCACACACACATGCACGCATGCACACACACACAAACATAGACACACTCTCCTTCTCACGCTCTCTTCACATACTGTGAACTGAAGTGTGAAGTCCACATCAGTAAAGTTAAAGAAGTAAAGAAAATGAAAATTGTTAGGTTTATTAAAAAATATTCAAATGTGTTAAATCGTTTTTAAAATCTAACACCAATTCTTACATTCACGCACATACACACGCACAAACAAACAAGCACTGATCACTGTTATTATTATTATTATTATTATTATTATATAATTTTTTTATTAATATTCGATGGTCACTTTATCTTCAACTTTAACTAAACGCCTGTAGTCTTTTATTTCATTTAAATTTATTAACTATTACTCTTTTTTATATTTTTTTTATCTCCCGCTATTATTTTCTTGTAACTCATCCTTAGGTTTTGCAATGCAAATGTAAATATTAATTATGCCAATAAAGCACCTTTGAATCTTTAGTCTATTTATATATTTATAATTTATATCTATTTTAATAATAAGCATCACATTAAGCTAATTGGTTTTTCACCCATAAATTTTATATAAATTTATGTATTACTGTATAGGTTATTGTGGTTTGTTAGTTATGAATTTATTACTAGTATTGTAATATTTATTTATTTATTTACTTATATTGTAGTTTGTTTTACGCTAGGAACAAAAAAGGACAATTTGTTACCACATTATTTAATAGACAATATTAATATTTGTATCTAGGTGTAATACTGCATGTTTTTTGTAATTTTTTTTTCTTACTTTTACTCAATTATTATTATTATTATTATTATTAGAAATACAATTAAATATGTCTCATAAAATGATCATAAAAGCTCCAGATAAGCATTTAACCCGATTAACACGTCTAATACGTCTATGGTAACCCTTCACCTTGAGCTCCTGGCTGTCAGACACTGTAAGACCCTGAGATGTTATCAAGCCTTATCAAGTCTCTAGTTTACTCTTGTAAAGCTGCTTTTTAACCACGTCCACTGTTAAAGCGATATACAAATAACTTTGAACTGAACTGGAAAGTCCTTAAGACATGCTTTTATCCGCATGACGTCGCCAACAGTTCTTTAGTTTCTTATGATGATGTTCTCAGTAGACGTTTAGCCTTGAAGGTTTCCCCAAGTCCTGAAGATGTCCCTACTTGGTCCCTAGTCCTGAAGTTGTCCCCAGTGGGACCCCTGAGGTAGGGTTATGTGAAACATTTCTGCTTTCCCTGAATGCATTTACAGACACCACTAAAGATGGTGTTTAGAAACCCTGGAGGTGAAGAACTATGGACACTTTTGTCCATACAGTACATGAAATATTTTGCAGATATAAGTCCTTCATGTCATGCTGAAGACGCCTGGGTTAAATTTAATGGACCACGTGGAAGTAATATTGTAAAGCTTCTGTGAAAGGTTCTGTTCCACAGAGTACAAAATAAACAATAGATAAGTACAAGGTTTTCACCAAAATTGGTTTATACAAGGAGTGAGACCTTACTTTCTGCAGACACACACACACACACACACACACACACACACACACACACAGTTATTAAGTATCACCTGATAACACAACTTCAGCCTTATAATAATTATAATAATAAATGGAAAAAAAATACTAACAAATAAATTAATTAATAAAAGTTCTAATAAATAAAAAAATAAGCCTTGAGTCTTTTTTTAGATGATATTATTTATTTATCACAAAAAATATTAATTTAAATTAAATCGTAAAATAGTTTTACTGCGGTTCATATTTTGAAATGTTTTAAAAGTACACGACATATCATAAAAGCATTAACAATTATTAGTGTGTGTGGGTTTTTTCCACCTTCAATTTTTAGAAATTTCCCTGAACTCCTCCACACGCACACACACACACACACACACAGCGCAAACCTTCCTCTTTCTTCCAGTTCTAAATAATCCCAGTGAATCAGCTCGCTAAAATACACTGCGGTGTTTAATAATAGACTATTTATTCTGCAAAAACAAGGGGACGAGGAGAAGTCCACACTCGTCTCCGCGGATGTTAAGGGAAGTCAAGGGTCGCGGAGGAAGCGCAGAGACATGTGAGGCATCGGCTTCACTGACGTACACTTTATATCGACTCGTCTTTACGTCCGCTTCGATGTACACGCGCTCTACAGGAAGCTGTTCGTTGTCCTCAACTCTTACACTGTTTAAACACAAGACTGCACTTCACATGCACACGAAGGCTGTGAATCCCCCGGAGTACAGCAGAAGCGTCTGGCTCATAACGAGAGAGTGAAGCAAAACAAGAAACGGCGAGAAATTTAAAAACAATGCTGGTCTCGAACAGGTCGGCCGATACGAGAGAAAAAAAGGTCGTATTATAGCCGATTCAGTGAAACGATTAAACACTGATACGGTCCTTATTGATGGAATTGAGCCAGTAAAGTCAACAAACATACAACTGTTCACTTATGTGCTGAATTTCCTTATGTTATGTTTGGTGAAATCATCAAAATACTGAATTGATTCCTTACCAACGATTGAATCAAACTGTACTGTATTCGATTTTGTAAAATAATCAAATGCAGATTCGTTTCCTTATGTAGTGAATTTTACTGTATGAGATTCAGTGACGTCATCAAATGCAAATCACTTATTTATGGACTGAATTACATTCAGTAAAATAATCAAGGTCTTGCACCTCCAGGGTCAGGGTTCGAGTCCCACCTCGAGTCTGTGTGTATGGATGGAGTTGGCATGTTCTCCGCGTTCTTGGGGGGTTTCCTCCGGGTTCTCCGGTTTCCTCCCAAAGTCCATGGACATGCAGATTATCGTTCCCTGATTGTATAAATGAGTGTGTGAGTGAGTGTATGTGTGTGTGTGCCATGCAATGGATTGGCACCCCTCCAGGGTGTACCCCGCCTCGTGCCCCAAGTCTCCAGGCCCCCGTACACATGATAAAGGGTATAGACGATGAGTGAGTGAGAACAGGTTTATTTATGGTCACGCTAACCCAAATGAGGATGGGTTTCCTTTTGACTTTAGTTCCTCTCGAGGTTTCAGGGAGTTTTTCTCTCATCGCCGCCACCTCCAGTTGATTAGGGAGAAACCGATAAAGGTGAGTGACTGAGTGAGAGAAAAATAATCAAATACTGATTCATTTCACACAACTTGGGACTTCCTGACACAAGCCTCCCTCCCATTTCATCCAGGCTTGGAACCATCTAGCAGCTGAGCAGTACGGGGTGTGGCAACCCACTGAGAGCGGAGCTCGAGTCTGGATCCTCAGGTCTTTAAACCAACAACCGAGAACCTCATCCACCTCCCCTGTGAAGTGAATCGTATTAGATTCTGGACAATCATTCAGTCGTTCATTTTGAATCTAAGCGTCACACTTGATTCAGTGAACTCATCGAATATTGTCCTGAAGACGTCCTCACTAGGTCTTTAGTTCTAACGATGTCCTCAGTCTGCTTTTAGTCCTGAAGATGACCCAACTACTGTACGTCTCTACTCCTGAAGGTGCTCCCAACAGGTCTTTAGTGGTGGAGTCCACAATGGGTCTTTCGCTTGAAAGACGTCCTCAGGAGGTCTCTAGTTCTGTACACATCCCTAAAGGGGACGTCCAACTGGATAGACTTATATAAAACGTCCTCCGTTTTGCCTGAATGCTTGTAAAGACCCAACAGATCACTGTTCACTGTCACTACAGAACCCACAGTAGTTGGTGTTTAGAAACCTGTTGAAGAAGTTGAAGAACTATGGAGACTTTCGTCCATACATGAAATATGGTAATGGTAGATATGCAATGAACTGCTATGCTTGGATGCTGTCTTTCACACTGTCCAGTGAGACTGGTTGCTTTACGTCCCAGCGGATCTCTATCCTCCCCGTCTCCCCTGTCCGATCGCACTCCTGACACGCCAGTGGTCTCTTCACCAGTTCTGCCCTCCAGATGAGCCTGATTCATCCAGATGCTCTACTTCTTGAGGGAGCTCCCCAATCACACGGAGACACTCACTGTTACTCAGGATGCCTAACGATGTCTTTGGACTTCACTGATGCAAACACATCAACACATTTTCTTTTCCGTCATGGCTTAAATGACTTGAATTGTTGACGGACTGAAATCTCTACGGTCGGTGAATATTCGGCAACCTGAACATAACACACTTCCTGTTACCCAATTGCACTTTCGACCTCAAAGACAACTGATATAGAAGGGGTTTATTTATGGACGGGCGAGCTGGTGTAACCCAAATGAGGATGGGTTTCCTTTTGACTTTTGAAGTTCCTCTCAAGGTTTCTTCCTCATGTCGTGTCGGGGAGTTTCTCTCTCGCCGCCGTGATTAAGGGGAAACTCATGAAGCTATAAATGAGTGTGTTTTTCAACAGTGTCCAATGTTAAAGGCACCGTACAGGTAAAAGTGACTTGATAAGAACTGAGGTGTGCGACGGGACTGAGTTCAGTCAGGGGTTCTGTACAGGACACTCGGGCCAGGACGTCATGGAGCTGGAACAGGTTCGGGTTTCTTAGTTCCAGTGAAGGGACACTGTCACGCTTCTGCATACAGAGACATTTTATACACCTGAGTGCTTCTTACTTTTTTTGCTAACAGTTTTGTGAAGGACCATATATGGATGTGATAGAGAGGGGTGCACATACTTTTGACTACAGCAGTATTTCATTCTGTAGAGTTAGCTGATTCGTTCAGTTATGTGATTCAAAGCAGATACTAAGATGCATTGTATAATAAACACTGTGTGTGTGTGTGTGTGTGTGTGTGTGTGTATGTGTGTGTTTGTGTGTCAGATTTGTTTAACATTTTTCTTTTCCCTGACACACCAACTGTTGGGATCACCCTGGTGTGATGTTCAATGGAACTGGAGCTGCAAGCGAAGCTGACCATTAAACACACACACACACACACACACACACACACACACACACACACACACACACACACACACACACGCGCGCGCACTGTATTCCATTATTCAGTACAACAGAACATAATACAAGAAGTGGTTGTTTTCTTTCAAACACTTTTTTGGAAAATAATGTGAGACCCACGTAGAGTCTCTCATTCTGAGTGTGTGTGTGTGTGTGTGTGTGTGTGTGTGTGTGTGTGTGTGTGTGTGCACTCAGCTGGAGAGGAACGAGTCAATCAGGACCATCTGCTCACACCGGGCAGCTCTTCAGATCTGAGCCTTGGAGCCTCGTCTCATTTTTACTGCTGGTTTTTCTAGAGCCGTTACAAGCGCAGTGACGATTTTACACGAAGCCACGAGACGAGATCTCGCTCAGACTCCATGGAAGAACGTCAGCGTTAACGCATGCTGCATATACATCGGCTGAATATATATTTATAATAAACCAAAAAAAATGATAAAAGAGGGACAAGTCATTGTACTGTATGCATCCCCTCTGTCATTAACCTCACACACATGCTTGCGACATTGAAAGTTCTTCAGTAAGAAGATATCAGGAAGCAGAGGATTGAATCACTCAGATTAGTTTAAAGGGAACGTGCAGGAAACAGGAAGTGGAGCCGAAGATGAGGAGGAGAGATCAAAGGAAGAAGAGAGAGAGAGAGAGAAAACAATTCTCCTTCTGGATGTTCAGGAATAAAGAGCTTAATAATAGATAACAGATTAATATATACGGGAAGCTTCTGATGATTCCTCCATGCAGAACGCAAACACAAACATGTGCATTAAAGGTCACGTGACTTCCATAACACTATAGCTTATTTTTTGTTTCTTCTAAATCTAAATTCAGCTCCAAAGACAAATTCAAAGGGACAAATGTTCAAGATTTGTCCAAGTCTGTCTTAAAACAAAATTGATTAGCATACAGTATAGTAAACACGCTACAGTTCAACATTCAATCTCAAATTTCACATTATTTATTTGTGTCACACACACACACACACACACACACACACACACACGACCATACACAGAACGCTATGCAGCGAAATGCTTATGTGTAAATATGAACCAGCAATGTGCAGCATACAGTGTGTGTTACAGTATGTGCTTAAGTTTTGGTCATCCTACTGTAAGTTTGTCACGCGGAACACGAGTACAACGTCAGTAAACTTCCACCACTCTCGCTCTGTGCAGAGTTGGTGTCGTTCAAAGTTGAAGCGTATTGTGTACGCATGTAACTCTTTCCTTTCCTTAAAGAAAGTTCCGGTTAGACGTACAGCCAGTTCTGGGAATAAATCTGAGATGTTAAGAGATAATGAAATCCTCGAATAAATCCAAACTATGCCTTTAAGCTGAGACTAGCAGGCCATGTTACATGTTTAACACTTCTGATGATCACTCATTGTATCTTGTTAGCATAGCGGTGCGGCTATTAGCGATCGTATTACCAGTCCAGACGGATCACGGTAACCGGGCTGAGGCAGAGCGTCCAGATCAGGAGCTGTCTATCCTCACATTGTCCAATAGGAATTAGAGACCACCATGAAAGTCCTGTGCTTTATCTCTATCATCTCTGTCTCACTCTCCATCTCCATCTCTATCCGATCTCACTCACACTCTCTAATGCTATCCTGTCTCACTCGCTATCATCATCCTGTCTCAATTTCTATGTCTATCCTGTGTCACTCTGTATCCCTAACATTATCCTGTCTCACTCTCTCTCTCTCTCTCCATCATTACCCAGTCTCACTCTCTAGCACTCTCCTGTCTTACTCTCTATCTATATCATATCTCACTCTCTGTCATACTCTCTATCTCTATATTTTTCCTCTCTCTCTCTCTCTCTCTCTCTCTCTCTCTCTCTCGATCCTGTCTCAATCTCTATATGAACCCTGTCTAACTTTCTATCTCTATCTTGTCTCACTCTCCACCACCATGCTGCCTCACTCTCTATCCCAAACCTGTCTCACTCTCCACCCCAACCTGTCTCACTCTCCACCCCCACCCTTTCTCACTCTCCATCCCCATGCTGTCTCACCCTCTATCCTTATCCTGTCTCACTCTCCATCCCCATAATTTCTCACTCTTTATCCCCATCCTGTCTCACTCTCCACCCCAACCTGTCTCACTCTCTATCCTTATTCTGTCTCACTCTCCACCCCCAACCTCTCTCACTCGGCACCCCCATCCCGTCTCACTCTCCACCCCAACCTGTCTAACTCTCCACCCCCATCCTGTCTCACTCTCCAGCCCAACCTGCCTCACTCTCCACCCCAACATGTCCCACTCTCCATCCCTATGCAGTATCACTCTCCAGCCCAACCTGTCTCACTATCCATCCCCATCCTGTCTCACTCTCCATCCCCACCCTGTCTCACTCTCCATCCACACCCTGTCTCACTATCCAACCCCATCCTGTCTCACTCTCCATCCCCACCGTGTCTCACTCTCTATCCTCTAAGCTTCAGTTTCTGACCCCTGACACTCTGTAGTGGAGTTAATGATAATAATGTAGAAAATCACATCATTCAGAATTTCAGAGGGAATGTATGAATCATTATTTCTTCACCACTAAAGTATGTGAGAGGACAGTGTCCACTCATACTGCATGTGATACACTGCGTCACTTCCACTGATCACAAATCAGCACTTTCCTCTGAAATGCTGACGCAGGAGGCACATGACTGTTCTGAGCCTCGTTACTTCCTCTGTGCATTCACGTTCAAACCTTGTTTTTTATTACAAGATATTACATATCGTTTTTAAGATCACAGATTTCAACATCGCTGAAAATCTTTATCTCTTAATCTCTTCTAACATCTGTCAACTTCCTTAAACATTTCTGAATGTCTCTCAATATCTCTGAACATCTTTGAAATCTCTCGACATCAACATCAACAGCTCTCGACATCTCTAAGCATGTCTGAACATCTCTGAAGATTACAGACCTGCTCAGAACATCTCGTAACTTTTTTTTCTATTGATTTTTAAAACTTATTTTTTTTAAATTAATTTTAATCTCTAAATGTCCCAGGTTGGCCCAGAATGTCTCCAAACGTCTCTAAATAGTATCTGAAGATCTTGAAATGTCTTAAAACCCTTAATATCTCTGAACATCTCTTTCTTCTCAAAACTCTGAAACATCTCTGCAAATTTCTAAATGTTGCTAAACGTCTCTGAACTTCTTTAAAGATCTCTAAAGATGTCTCTGACTGTTTCTGAAGGTCTCTGAAGCAGACTTAAACCACGCCTGGAGTCTCCACCGCTCCTGGAGCTGTCCCACCCTGCAGAGATGAATCCCTGCTTTAATCTAACACACATGATCAGCCTAATCACAGTCATGTGCGCTCGATTACAGTAGGAACCTATCTCAGCACCTTCTCAGCTCTACGTCTCGTTTCTCCTTAATGATCACTCACGTTCTCTTCCAGCAGCCTGCTGTGAAGCCTTTTATCCCACGTGTGTGAATGAGGAACACATTCATATTAAAGGGGCGGTCTGTGATGGTTAAGGATGCCTTGAGACCTGATAATCATTCATTCATTATTAATTATCCATGATATTTACAAATATTTTACATTAGGCATCCATACCAATTACCAATAAAGCGCAGACTTTAGGAATATACAGTATGTTTTCTTTTTGTTTTTTTGCTATAGTTTTTCGAACAGCAAAACTCTACATATGTAAATTTGAATATGAAGTGTAAATATGAACTGTCATTAAATATGAACTGTACACACCATCAACACCACTTACGCATTAAAACATTTACCACATCCTCCGTACAGTCCTGACCTCGCTCCAAGCCGTTTCTACGTGTTTGGCCGTTAAAGGCGTTCCCGGGAGGCCGGGGGTTCAGACGTGAAGCAGGCAGGATATATGTTATTAAGGCTGGGCAATATGGCTGAAAACTGTATCGACTTATATCACGATATAAGTGTTTCATATCGGTCGATATCGATAATTATTGATATTTTTTAGGACCCATTTAAAATAAGAACCAGGAGAAAAGTAAATTACATTTAAACATTTTCATTTTAAACAAAACCTTCCTCTGATCATAATCCACTCAGTTATTCAGACAGAAATGTCAACAACCATGGAAAACTTGAATAATTAAAATGTAAACATAAGTCTAAAGTCACAATGAACACTTAACAATTATATCTTAACATTTAAGGTGCAAAATGAAAGAAAATGTCAGAAATGCTTTAATAACGTGTAATAAAATAGTGCAAAGTGGTAAATATAAACAGAGAAACCTGGGAATTTAGTGCAAGTCTAATATAAGCTTTTTATAACCTGGCTTCTCGACAGTGCTAAGTGGAAGCATGTCTTTGGCTATATGATATGCCGCCGCCTCCGTTATACAGTATCTTTGTATCGTTTAGATTCTTTGTCATAAGGCACTGATGCAGAGTATCTCTCCATGGTTGTGTGCTGCTTGTGCGGTGTTGCAGCTACAGATGTTGTTGGTTGAATACGGCTGTGCTCCAAAAGGGTGAGCGCGGCTCATACCCCTATCCCACCAACGCGGTTTGACTCGCGGTGAGATGCGGTGTCAGGCACCGTGAGCCGCCGCGATTGTCCGCCAAGATGTTCCGCCAAGTTCTGCAAGGTCCGCAAGCATCCGCAAGGACCGCCAAAAAAATGACACATGTTTAATTTTTCACGCAGAAAGATTGAAACATAATCACAGCGGCAAAACTCGCGGTGAATCATAATGAAGCGTACTTACGGCTACCGCATGAAACCGCGTAGGTGAGAAAGGGGTATAAGGTGGTACATAAAGTTCGTTGTATTACCAGTCTCGGCGAGGACGACGGTCTGTCTTGCATAATTTGCAGACGACATTGGTCTGACTACGGTCAGTCTTATAATATCCAAAAACCTGCCATACTGGCGAGCTGACTTTCTGCTTATGAAGAGGAATCGAGCAGACCAGCACGAGACAACGATATGGCGCAACCAAAAGTGATGATACTGTTACATGATTGGCTGTTAGCGTATCACTCGTTACGTTGCTAGGTTACCAGCGAGCGAGTGCCTTTGTTAATGCAACCAAACTAGCTTCGCAACCTCTGTTTTCCTCTGACAAATAATAAAACATATCAAACGTTTTATCGAACACATTTTTTATTGATATCGATCACGTGCCTGTCGCGATACATATTGTTATCGTTTTATCACCCAGCCCTAGATTTTATAGTGGTAATTTATTAGGTTTTAAGTATTTACAAAATACTTAGAAATATACAGAAATTAATATGGTTCGGGGGAAAGCTCACACTTACCGGGAAACATTTACTGGGAAAAAGTTTTGGAGTCCCCCGGGCTATGCTCACGCCACACCTGGGGGCGGCAAAATCTTTTCCTATTTCTGACCAACATTTCGATTTCTGACCAACACCAAGCCACAAAGGCGAATCACCACAAAACTAGTACAGTGGAACCTCGGATTGCGAGTAAAGTGGTTTACGAGTGTTCCGCAAACCAAGCAAAGATTTTTAATACATTTTTATTCGGAAACCGAGCAAGTATTAGTTTCCGAGCGCCGAGTATCATGTAACACACATGAGACTCTTATTTTGACACCGAGCGTCACTCTCTCACCTTCTGTGTGTATGTGTGTGTGTGTGTGTGTGTGTGTGTGTGTGTGTGTGTGTGCGTGTGTGTGTGTGTGAGCGAGGAGGAGTGTTACTGTGTAAAACGAGAC
>QMIH01001080.1:155750-170112 GCA_003987875.1 Clarias batrachus | reverse complement strand
TTTATTTATATAATGTATATAAACTGTTACTATAGACGTGACACAATACAAGCTTTATTTCTATAGCGCATTTAAACATTTAAAACAACAACCGTTGACGAAAGTGCGAAAAAAAAAAAAAAAAAAAAGAAATAATAAACTATGAAGAGGAGAGAAGATACATTCTGCAAGTGCACTGATATAATGTCTAAAGAGACAGCGTCGAGCAGCAGGACAGGACGTTTACTCAACCCAGTATCACGCCTGTGATTTCAGTTCTCTTTTCACACACTCTTCAGGGAAAGCGAAAGTCGACTCACCTTGCCGAAGTCGCGCACGTCGAACAGGTCGAAAGCCTCGAACAGCTCGCTCTTCTTCATAGCGAACACTTCGCAGCAGGCAGACAGGAACGTTCTGATGTTCTTCAGGCATAGGAACTGCAGATGACAAGACGACAAAGAAAACGTCCAGTTAAAATATATATATAAATCTATACTACATTCTATAATTAGGATGAAGGTTATAATATGAGGTGGAGGGAGCCAGCAGCAGGTTGATACGCAGTACAGGAAGGGCATAAATCCTGGATCACACTGTATACTGTACTGAGGACAGATATCTGATCTGATCATTAGATTAGTATTGGATTTAATTTAAAACTCAAGCGGCACAGATCCGAGTCCGGCAACACGGCCTGAGTCAATGAGAATAACTTTTTTTTTTAAGTGCAGTATAGAAGCCTTGCCGCAGGGAGGTGTGTATTTGGGGTTTTGGGATACAGAACAAAAGTTATCATTACTTTTATAATGTGTAAATTCTAACACTATGGGAATACCATCACAAAAATGTAGAACTCTCAGAATTGGCATATAATAATAATAATAATAATATAATGATAATTATTATTATTATTTCTTTTTAAATAGAAAAAAAAAACAGAAAAAGAACCACAAAAACATGTGATAATGTGTATCATGTATTTCATGTTTTGCTCAGTCATGTTTGTGTAATTGATTAAACTGAAATAAAGTTCAGTTCATCATGTTGCCTATTTTGTGCTGAGCCCTACATATGTTTATTTAAAAAGAAAACAAATACAGTGGAATCTTGGATTACGAGCATAATTCGTTCCGGAAGCAGGCTTGTATTCCAGAACACTCGTAAACCAAATCAAATATTCCCATAAGAAATAATGAAAACTCAAATATTTCGTTCCACAGCCCAAAAAAATAAATACAGAAAAATAATTAAGACAATACATAAAGGACAAATAAAACTAATTAACCTGCACTTTACCTTTAAAAAAGTTCAAATAAATCCCAACAGATAAGTGTTTACGTTTGTGCGCGCAGGCACGTGTGTGTGTGTGGAAAGCCCCTTCCACAGTAAAACTCCTCCTCCCTCCCCCCACCTCGCTTTTTACATTTCACAACAAACACACACACAACAAAAACACAGTTTTAACGGGAAAAAAAGAAATCTCTCTAATCACACTCGCATGAGCGCAGACTAACGGAATCACTGCTGTAAAGTAAAAAAAAAAAAAAATGAGCCAGCAGTTTACCTTGGAAAGGAATCGCAACAGAGCAGAGTTTCTGTGTAGAGCAGAGTGTGTGTGTGTCGGTGTCAAAAAACTAGGCACTCGTAAACCAAGCCATGCTCGTTTTTCAAGTCAAAATGTATTAAAAATCTTTGCTCGTCTTGCAGAACACTCGTAAACTTAGTTACTCGCAATCCGAGGTTCCACTGTAATGACTACCTGAAATTTAAAGAGAATTGTCCTCTGTTATGATGATTTCATAATATTTATAAAGCATATATTTATATTTTCTGTCACTGATATCACTGGAGGGGAAAGTACAGAGCTCAGAAACCTAAGCGCACGCACACACACACACACACACACTACACGGTACAACCGACAGCCAAGGACAACAACTAAACGCCGAGTGCTGCACAATACGCGTTAAATGCTAACGCTAAATAAAATAAAGGTGAATCAGGTATGGTCATGTGACATGAGTGATCAAGTGGCTGATGGGAATCAAAGTCCAGCACAACCAAGAGACTTTAGTAGATTTATTACATTTAATATGGGAGTGAGTTCCCATATAATGAGTTACTGTAATATGGGACAATATTTATTATTATGTTTATCAGCATCAGTTGATGAACAGGTTTTTGAAATCAGGCTCAGAAAAGATAAAAGGGCATCGACATGGAAAGAATAAACAAATAAAAAATCAAACCTAACAAAAAAAAATCTTTTAATGTATAGACACTTTTTCATTTGTTGTTGGAGCAGTTTTTTTTTCTTTGGTGCTGGGATCAGAGCTGAGTGTTTTGTAATCTTGTGATTGATGTACAAAAATTACACATCAGTCACGGCACTAATAATAATAATGTACTGTACTATTATCTGCCTACACCGTTAAGTAATACAATACAGTAAAATGGGGATTTGCGACACAGCCCATCATGTTGGTTTTCCAATGACCCACCCAACACACACACACACACACACACACACACACACATGCACTGATACACAAGCCAGACATGAGCTCATCCCTGACTGTATTTCCTGGCATTTCGCCACTCAGCTAAATAATATCGAAAATCAACAGAAGGTTTGCATTGGAAACCATTGTGAGTGTGTGTGTGTATGTGTGTGTAGGTGTGTGTGGACAGAGAGACCCAGACGCTGAGGCAGCATGTTTAATGAAAGTAGAGCAGTAAGTGGTTAATCATGCAGTGTGTGTAGACGCCTGAACTGGAAAGAACTTGGAAAAAACTGAAAGACCACGCCCATTTCAATGAAAAATTAATAAATAAAAAAAATAAAAATAAATATATATCACTGAAAGACGACACCCTTCAGTGTAGTAGTGGTTTTTACTGTCGCCTTGCACCTCCAGGTTCTGGGTTCGAGTCCCACTTCAGGGTCTGTGTGCATGGAGTTTGCGTGTTCTCGCTGTACTCGGTGGGTTTCCTCTGTGTGTACTTTGGTTTCCTCCCACAGTCCAAAGACAAACAGATTAGGTTGTTGTTCAGTGAAATGATTCTAAATGTCTTCCCAAATGTGTGTGTGTGTGTGTGTGTGTGTGTGTGTGTGTGTGTGTGTGTGCGTGTGCCCTGTAATGGATTGGCATCCCATCCATGGTGTATGACCACGCCCATTTCAGTAAAACAAACAAAAAAAGCTAATTTCACTTTTCACTAAATTATTTGATTACATTACAAGTATACCCTTGTATACTTTACTGTACAGAGAAATTATTACTGTGCAACAGGTGACTAGCCCTTGTATGAGTAAGAATTTATTAATTAAGTAGTTTTTTTTTTTTTTTTCATTCGTCAGAGAGGCGCAATGACTGATGGGAAACTTCAAATGTCAATGACAAAATACACTACTTTTAGTAAAAGACCTTCTCTTTAAAGCCACGCCTCCTTCATTCCAAAAACCTGTCACTTAAGACCAAACCTGATCTATAAAAGGAAAAATCCCTGGACTTTCACTGAAAGGCCACGCCTCTATCATTACAGACTCCGCCTCCTTTCATGGAACTGAAGGAAACTGTTTAGAGAAATAAAGTCAAAAATAAACGTCTCATTCAGTGTTACTGCTGAGGGAGAGATTAAAATCAGGAAGTGTGTGTCTACTGATAATTATCTAAATGAGTGACTCCATAATGCGCTCCTTCCTCCACACACACACACACACACACACACACACACACACACACACACAGGCACGTTCTCTTACAGAACATCTGAGATATGAAGCTTTAGATCTATTTATTTAAATGAAGTACAGGAAAGAAACAGCACACAAAAATAGCAGAGAACATAATAACAAAATGTATTATAACAGCAAATGATATATATAATAAATAGATAAATAAATAGATAAATAGATAAATAGATAATGAATAAAAAAGTTATTTATATATTTATTATTCTTTCACTGTCACTTATTTATTTGTTTATTTATTTAGTTTCTTTTGTGATTTGTATTTTATTTTATTTCTGTTTTTTTGTTGTTCATACACTACTCTTTTTTTAAGTGTCTAAAAACTGAATCATGAGGGGGGATTTTGGAATTTTGTTTGATATTAGGACATAAAAAATAATAATAATAATAATTATTATTATTATTATTATTATTATTAAATTAAAAAACAAATAAACTTAAAATATATACATTATTAAGATATTTACTGCTATCGTTAAATAAATATTATTACTAACTTCCAATAATATATTTTTTATTATTAATGATAATAATAATAAATACAAATATTAAATTAAATAAAAAAGATAATATTATTATTAAAGCAAAAAGTTTTTTAGTTTTTAGCTGTAATAATGAAATTATCTTTTTTTTATTTCATTTAATAATCTAATACTTTATTATTAAGCATTCACTTTTGCTTTTAAATTATGTTAGTTATTAACATTAATGTTAACAGTTAGTTAACATTAATAATAATAATTATTATTATTATCATCATCATCATCATCATCATCATCATCATCATCAAATGCTTAACCTAACTTTTTAACGTTTTATTCTTTAAATCAGCTAGAAGCTTAGTGAGAAGGAAACAACTGATTCGTCTCAAATAGAAGGAAATACAGAGTAGCCATCAATCGCCATCGGTCTGGAGCTCCACGCATGGTTTCACCTCACGGGGTAAGTAAAAACTTCCCATCACGGGGTCGCCACAGCTGACCATCTGATCCGCTCACAACTTGGCACAGGTTTTACACCAGATGCCCTTCCTGATGCAACCCTCTCATTTTTCTAACCGGGCCTGAGACTGACACTGCGTGCCATGCTGTGGCTCGGTAGTACGAGGTGTGGCGACCCACCGTCGGCAGGACTAGAACCCCGATCCTTAAATCTTCACAGCAACAACCCAGAGTGTTAATCGCCTGAGACACCACAGCCTCATGGGGTAAGGATCATCATGAGAAAAGTGAGGGATCAGGTCTGGTTAAAGATCTGGTTAAGAACCTCCTGAAGAGGAGTCATGCATGGGTCTTCCATCATGACAACGACCGAAAAGTCATATATAAAGTATCGCCAAGGCAACAAAGGAGTGGCTCAAGAATGAACACATTACAGTCATGGAGTGGTCTAGCCAGTCTCCAGACCTTAATCCTACAGAGAATTTATGGAGGGAGCTGAAACTCCGAGTTGCAAAGCATCCTTCAGAATTTAGAGAAGATCTGGAAAGATGGGTGGACCAGAATCCCTCCTGAGGTGTGTTCAGACCCGGTAACCAACTACATGAAAGGTCTTACTTCAACAAAGGTTCCTCCATTGAGTATTAAGTCATGCTTACTTATTTTACTTTACTTTTACTAGAAATGCATATCAATTTCTAATCTTTGTATCATGTGCTTTTTCATGGATTTTTAAGTGATATTCTGTCTCTACACTTTACAATAAACACATGATAAAAAAATGATAAAAATAAAATTATAGACTCTTTATTTCAAAATCTACAGGGGAGCAAATAATTATTTTCCCCAATGTTTTATATATACAGTATACTGTATACGTGTGTGTGAGAGAAAGTGGTAGTTAAAGCTATATCATAATAATGATAATAATAATTACTATTATTATTATTGTGCTATTGTTGTTGTGGGGTTGTTATAATGATTTATCCGCCCCCTCGAGTCGGCTGCCAGCTTCCTGCGCAGTTCCGCATTACACTCTCGTGTCTATCTTGGGTAACACGACAGGAAGTGGCTCTTTTTTTTTTTTTCCTCTCTGTCTGTGTGAAACTCTGCCTGTGCCCCGAATGTTACACCACACGCAGCCCATGTTCACAATGTAAAATATCCGAGCTGTGTCGATCTTACCCACAATGCACTGGGAGCGTACCCCTGAGAGACAACTGATCGTGGAAGGAAGGAAATAAAAAGTAAAGTTTAAGCTGAAATATTTGGAACATATGGCTACAGTTACAGCTCATGTCAGTTCCAGCGCTAATCTCACACGCTGCAGAGGACGGCGGGCTAGCGCGGCCAGTTTACAGTGGTGCATTGTGGGTAAACACATCTTCCAAACTATCGCTTCAAGGCACACAATAATTACAGATAATACTAATTATAATTTGAACTAGTATTAAAGTTCATGCAGAAATGTAAATAAAAATCAATCAATAAATAAATAATAATAATACTATTAATAATAATAGTTAAATACATTTTGTGTCATGTTTTACATTTAGATTTTTTAATACGTTTGATGCTTTATCTTGTTTTTTATAATGCATTTAAATTTTACTGACATTTAAGTAACATGATTATAATGACCACAAATCAGCGTAACAATAAAATCCTGCCACACACTCGCTGAAGCGAAAGATGAAATGAACCAATAAGAGAATAGAAATGTAAATTTAAAAATGCTAAAAAAAAATGGTTTAACCTCAGACCTTAAAATTTTAAATTCGGCAGAGTAATTAGCCAAGAGAACTGCATATTTTATTTGCTTAAATTAATACATTTGCTCAAGTAAATAAATATTTGCTAGATCATAATTTACTAGAAGGCAATAAATAGATGAACAAATAAATAAAAGAAAGAAAGAAAGAAAGAAAGAAAGAAAGAACGAAAGAACGAAAGAACGAAAGAAAGAAGCAAGCATTTTCAAGAAGTAAATGTTTCACAAAGAGCTAGAAATGGCCTAAATTGTCTAAATGCCTCTCCCTCTTTCTGTCACACACACACACACACAAACACACACATACACACACACACACACACACACACACACATACACACACAGCTCTTCGGAAGCCTTCACAGGGCCTTGGGCTCCAACATGTTCACAGATAAGATAGACATAAATGCCTTCACTGTTTATACATTTATTTGGTTTCCTCCTGCTATCATCCGAGCAAATCGTGCAGACGCCCCTCGGAGACGTCCGACTGTGGCCAAGTATCAGGAGGAAACACACACACGCACACACACACACACACACACACACACACACACACACACACACACACACACAATAGTCCTTAGTAATGAAGTTTTACAACGATTAAGGTAACTACAAACAAATTAAGTAATAAAATAACGTCACCATAGCAACTCTAATCTTTTCATCACTACTGCATTAATTACAGACTGTTCAGCCCAGACGTTCCTCTCTAATTTTCTTTCTTAGATTGTGAGAGATCAAAGATGGGCTGCAGGTCGAGAAGCAGACGGTGTTACACACTCCTGAGAGAGGAAGCACACACGCATACACACCGCAAGCTAAGCAGCTCGTGCAATTCAATTTCAACAGAGAGAGTGAGAAAGAGAGAGAGAGAGGGGGGAGGGGAGAAAGAGGGAGAGAGGGAGAGAGAATGGGAAATAGTGCGGACAGAAGCATATTAAGTATACATCATGAAATCTGATATAAACAACAGAGAGACGTGTAGACGTTGTGTGCGTAGAGGTTTTGTGTTTAAAGGCGTCTGGCACAAATTAGTTTTTATTCTAAATCCTAATGACATTAGAGTCTGTTTCCATTCCTGCCACATCACACTCACATCAGGACGCTGTCTATTCATATTAAAGGACAAGATGAGCAGTTACTCTTTGGGAATGTTGTTTTTTTTGGACTTTGTTTATGCTAATCTAAAAACTCGAACACGCCAGCTAGCTTGGCCTCCTTACTGCAGCAATCTTTATACAACCATCTAATTTGACACAGATATACAGTACACACACGTTACAGTACAATTTTTGTCTTCGCATGCACAAATCTCTGGCGGTGTACCTCAGGGCTCCGTTTTAGGCCTAGTCTTATTATTCCCTCGATAAAAAAAACATGACACTTCCTGATACGTGAGAGGTACGCGATTAACATGCATCATATTTAATGCAGTGGGGGGCGGCATGGTGGTGTAGTGGTTAGGACTGCCGCCTCACTGCTCTACAGTCAAGCATCGGTATGCATGGGGTTCAAGTCGTGCCTCAGGTCGGTGTGCATGGAGTTCCCATGCTTGGCGGGTTTCCTCCGGGTACTCTGGTACCGAGAGTCTTCAAGCATGCAGAGTTGGCTAAGTGGTCATTCCAAATTGCCTATAGTGTGTGTGTGGTCAGTAGGGTGTGTACTCAGTAGGCAGCTACTATATGTTAGCTAACTAGCGGTACAATGGGAAGCTTACATGGCAGCCCCTACAGCTAACAATAGCAAAAGCATATACTGATTTACAGTACACGTTCTAAAAAGATTGCTTTTAAAAGTTTCGACATGCTCAGGATTGGGTTATTAATGTACTATAATACATTTACTCCTCAGTCACACATCCGGAATAAGTTTTAGTATGTAACAATCACAGTGTTGTTTAAGATGAACGATTTTGGCCATCTCTGAGCTAGGATACATCTAAGGGTGACTTTGTGTTTTCCATTACCTCCCGAAACCTGAGGAATAGTTTACTTTTTATATTTATATATATATATCTGCACTTTCTCCACTCCTGACACATTAAAATCCTTTTTAAAACCCATCTTTATATTCTGAGTGTACTCGAGGTCTGCAGTGTTTAAAAAGACGAGTCAGGGGACCTGTTTGGAACAGAGTCACTAAGCTTGGCGAAAAAAAAAAAGAAGTGTTCCCTGCTGACTAAAAAAAAAAAACAGCTGGTCGACTGTGCCAGCAGTAACATGCGATGCAAGGTGAGCAGAGGTGCGTCAGAGTACGTCAAAGCATTTAACAGCTGCTGAACGCATCTTCTGGATTCTGGTGTTGCGTAGGGAGTTTGGAACACTGGACAATAAAGTAACAGAATCTAAGGAGACACGGAAAAAAAGTGCATGGTTTCTTTTACTGCTGACAATCAATGTTAAACAGGATGTTAAATACTCAGAAAGAGCTACTAAGCAGGCTACTGGGTAATGCTTGGGGCTTCTTTCTTTGTTCATTCGTAACCAAATCTAAAGCCTGGAAATATTTATACAAGGCAAGTTGATGTTTGGCTGTAAGTTCCTCAGTTCCATTTACGGTAGGAACCTCTGTAGACCAACTAGGGACAGTGGAGGCCAGTAGTGACCATTGTATTTATTCACATTTTTATGACCGTGGTAGGACTTTCACAGGTGCATTAACACACTACTGGCAATTTGGGGAACATCAATTAGACTAATCTGCATGTCTTTAGACTGTGGGAGGAAACCGGAGTACACGTACCCTGGGGTGGGAATAGAACCCGGACCCTGGAGGCGCGAGACGGCAGTGCTAACCGCTACACCACCAGTGACTCAGTTCGGAGGCAGAATTACCACACAGTCATTGTAAAAATGTGTGACTCACTGCAAAAACATAAGCAGAAATTAATTAGCGTATCCAGAAAGGTCAGGCTGTCATTCCAGCAAAACTTATGGCACCATGAGAGTTGATATGTGACTAAGATGGACTAACAAATAACACGAGCTCAGGTCTCAAGAAATGGTTTGAACGGAAAGAAAGCATGTGATTGGAATAACGTGGTAGGCTGTGTCAGAGTTTTGGTATGAAAGAAATAAAATGGAGCCATGAGAGGTGGTGAAAAGTGGCGGGTTCTCTTTCCCTTCTCCTAACCAGCAGGCGGCGAGATTTAAATTCCTGGATACTTTCCGGAGAAAAGCGTTGCATGGTAACCATATGACTTTGAAGTAGCATCGCTAATGGCCGTCGTTCCCCTTTGGAATGTTCTCGCTGAGTTCCGAGTTGGTTTTGAGTATCCAGGTAAAGGAATAAGACAGCAGTATCCTGACAGCAAAGCATGTTTTAGACAAGACTATGAAGTCCACATCCATTTTCCAACCTTGTTTGTCTGCCTGTCTGATTTAAAGTGGAGGTGCAGTCAGGTGGTACTAAACCATCTGCATCACTTTTCTTTTTGTTACTACCATGCTTTAAAACAACAGGAAGTTCGCAAGACAAAGAAATGACAGGCGAAGTTTTTAGCTTCTAGCTAAAATAATTTGGAAAATTTTTGAAAATAATATCAACTAAATTCAAAGGAAAACACCACAGGCAAGTACAAACAAAATGAAAACAAGTTAGATTACAAAGCAGTCCGTCTGTAGTTGAGACTAATTATGACGTTGAGTGATATAGCTGAGTTTGAGGAAGTGCTGGAATTTTCTTTTGTTGTGATTTTAAAGATGAAGTGGTGGGGTTCATGAGTATACACTCATCCATGGTCAACTGCTTATCCACAGTTGGGTAGCGAGGGACGGCAGTTCCAGCAGGGAACCCCTAACTTCCGTTCCCCTGGCCACCTCAACCATCTCTGACTGAGGGATCCTGAACCGCTGTTGCTTTCCACAAGATCTTCTTCAGAAGAAACGTATTATTGACTGTACTGCTAGCATTTAATATCACATGGTGTTATCTCAACCTGGAGCCCACAGCTCTGCTCGGCCATCTGTTTGTACTTTCATGGCGTTTTTTGTGGCTTCTGAGAAACCGCTCGGCTTCCAGGGTTATTAGTTAATGGCCTTCACTTAACGGCAACGACGCAGACGACCTCCTACAGGAACTGGCCGCACTTTAGGCTAATTCAATTAGCTTTCTGATCAATTTATTCACTAAATGCACAGCAAGAATTGTAGCCTCCCGTAGGGACTCTTTTACTGACTTTTACTGTAATATGTGGAGAGAAAACAATAACTTGAAAGGATATATTATAACATGAAATGTGCATATCACTGAATAAAATGTTTTTTTTTTTTTTACAATGACCAAGTTTACTGTTTGCATAAGTTATTAATTTCAGATAATCAGAAAAATATTTTTTTTTATCATAATTAAAAGCAAAATACTAAAAAATAACATTTTAGACTTTACTTTTTATCTTTATTAATAATAATCAGCTTACTTTTTTTTATTTCTGTTTGTTTAAGAGTTTGCTAATTACACATTACATCTTATTACAAAATCAAAATGATTAATCAGGTGAAAGTTTGGCAGTAATAAAAATTGTGTAACATTGAGAAATATTGTGGAATATTTCATAGCAATTTTGTTCAATTATTGAAGAAAATATGATGATTTTTATAAATATTTATATATTCATAAATAACTTTTAAATAACTATTCAAAATGTATTTACTTAAATTAAATATTATGCTTAAATTTAACACTCATTAAATGATTTTGATAGGAGGCATTTTATTATTGTTTTATTATTAGGTATTATTATTAGGTATTATTATTATTATTATTATTATTATTATTAGTTATTAGTATAACTTAAGCAAGAGCAAAATCCCACTGAACATATATTCTATTGTATATATTTTTATATTTATTATATTTTAGTGTGATTATCTTTTGTTTATTCTTACATTTTCTTATTGCTGCTGGTTTGTGAGAGTTATCAAACAAATTCCTTTGTATCACTACAATGACAATAAAGTCTCTTTATCTTTATTTTTTTAAACCACTGCATTTCATCTTGTTTTTTTATTACTGAGGAAAGTCTTATCGTATACAGTTATCGTAAATAATAACTTTACTTACAATTTAAATATTAGGCTTCAATTTAACACTTTTTTGATGCAAATTTATGACATTTGGTCAAAAGCAATATCTAATGCTTTCTGTGTTTTTGTTTTGATAGAGACTATAGTTTCAAGATGCTGATCATGTCGACATGACATTTTTTAGATATATTAAAATATATACATGAAATGTTTATATATATATTCATTTATGTGTGGACAGATAAATAGTGTAAATAGTATATAGTAAATAGTATAAATAGTGCTTTCAGCAATTTCAGTATTGATAAGTTTTAATTACATTATGATTAGTGCATTCAAAAAAAAGAAAAACAAGAAGAAAAAAAGAAAAGAAAGTGTGCTATTTTCACACTTGTGTCCGTAACTGGGATGGATTCTGGGATGTTTTGAGTTGACGATCTGAATTCACTTTTACATTAAAAAAAATTTTCATTGGTTAAAATTCATACGTCACATAAGTGCATGTGGGTTTGCAAAATGAAGAGCACTTGATTCATCCATTTGCTGCCTTTTCAACACTCGAGTGCTGCATTCTTTTTGCATGCATGGCAGGAAAACCTAAAAAGAGAAGAGCCGTTCTTGTCTGTGAAGGTGCAACAGAACAGGATGCGTGTCTTTCATAATGTATTTATAATAATCTTTTCCTTGAACTCATGAAAGTCAAGTCGATCAGGTTACTTCTTAGCCGTCCTGAGAGCTTTTTAGCTTCCACACCTGATGCAGCAGATTTCGATGGAAGCAAAAGCCCAGACTAACATTTACAAGAGGACCGGAGATCGGATCAAAAACGGTCTTCACACTTTGACGTTTCATTAAATACCGCTGAAACAGCTGGATATTCAACTCGAACAACCCCAAGTTCAAAAAGGAAAGAAAGAAAAATTACAAATGTCGGAAAATGTCTGACGTTCTCCCAACTAGACATTGGTCTATTTCCAGTGATACAGTTAGAAGATTAGTGAAAGTGTAAATGATGAAGTAAAAATGTCCATAAATGGAGAAAGTTATTGAAAATGGCATAAACAGACTCGTGAGTGTCCAAAGTATATGATATGAACCAGGGCAATAGAGATGAGACAAGAGAAATGTGCAGGGATTTCAAGGGTGGAGATGTTTTTTCAACTCAGGAAACACAGACTGTCCTGCCAGGGCAATATGACGAGTGAGCAGAAACAGCTGTGTGTTACGCACTACGCCCACACGACTTGCCTCTGCATGAGAGGGTGCTTCTCCTCTGCTGGAGAAAAAAAAGACAAACCAAATGCTGAGTAGTGTACGCCGTGTTACGCCTAGGAGTCTGCTATAGCATTTTTATTCCCAATCAGGGCAAATAATCAACACCAGACCAGGGCGGTATAAGAAAACGAGTGCTGTGAATCATGGGTAAACTGTCGACCCAATTCGATTGGATTTTTAAAGAATTACGAAACTCAAGAGATTCAACATCATGAATACTTATTGCCTGACTTTTCTCAAAACAGCTGTATTTCGTACAGTATCAGAAGTATAAGAAGTACTTTAAATGTTTACTTAAATTGTATATAACTTTGTCCTGTTCAGTGTTTAAGTGTCTCATACAAAGCAATAATCTTTTTTCCTGCCCATCTTCAGCATTGCACTGACAGCTCATAAACTCAAAAGAAGAAAATGCGAGTATTTGCAGAAGATGGAAGCAATTAGTAATTTAGAGAATTCAGGATTGAGACCCATTAGAGAAGACTTCAAGCACTGTGCGGTGGTTAGACTCAGTACAATGTTTGAATGGTGCAAAAGTTTTTAATGAAAGGCTGTATGTCCGTGAATGACGATCCTGGCCTGGGTGACTCGGAGCTCACTGCAGTCGTTCGCGTGAACATTCAGTGAGTGGAACGCCTGATTTTGGAAATCGGCGGATAACTTGTCGCTGGTGTACTGAGAAAGATTTCTACCATGATGGTGTCCAAGCACTAGTGAAACACTGTGATAAGTGAATTAGTGTAGCAGGGGATTATATAGAAGAATAAAGGGCGTTTTTACTCTCAGAATTGTGTTCTGTCAGTTGCGTGTTTGATGCTTTTCTCTTGCTTTGTGGTTGCTTGGGGAACAGTGTGATGCAAGCAGTCACACCACTGAAGGCCAGAGAGAGAGAAGAGAGAACAAACACCACACGTCCACTGACTCATTGCGAATCAGGAGACCTGTTTGGCTCAGCGTCGGTGTTCTTTGCAGAACAGGAAGTGTTTCAATCCCATCTGGCCTCTGCTGACCACAGGACAATAAAGTACTGCTTCTGCTCTACGTTCAACTTTCAAAAGCTGGAAGATATGGATACAGTAACACAATCTAATCCAGACCTGGAAAGTTTAAATATTCACAAGGCTAAGGCGAGCACCCCCCGAATGTCAGTGATGCTAATTGCAAGCTTTTTGTAGAAGAAAAGAAATAATGATAGCCTGTTAGCCACAAAGCTAATATTAACCCAAGCATTAAATATTCACGGCTCACAGAAGGGAAGTTTCCTGTAGTGCAGCTATAACACACAACATAACATCACAATTTTGCTAGCTCTAACATACCAAAACCTCACATGTCATTCAGACGTGGGACCGGCACTGCATCCAGTGATTCCCAACGTGGTTCTTGACTCTGTTGGGGTGTTTTGCTAACAGTAACATGTTATGCTAACAGTAACATGTTTTGCAAATAGGTGTGTTTTACTAACACTAACATGTTTTGCTAACAGTAAAATGTTTTGCTAATAGTGGTGTTTTACTAATATTAACATGTTTTGCTAACAGTAACATGTTTTGCTAATAGTGGTGTTTTGCTAACAGTAATATGTTTTGCTAATAGTTGTGTTTTGCTAACAGTA
>QMIH01001080.1:90391-121533 GCA_003987875.1 Clarias batrachus | reverse complement strand
TACATTTTTTGTTAGTTTTTAATGTTTATTTCATTTTTTTGCTCAGTTTTAATTATTTATTTATTTATTTATTTATTTTTGCTCAATTTTAATTTTTTTACTGAAATTCAAATAATTTGTTAAGTATTTTATTTCAACCAAAAATATGTTTTTTGTTTTGAGATTTTATTTGACTTGAAATAAATTGCTAACCGCTACACCACCGCTACAGCAGATCGCTCTGAAGTTTAGGATCACTTTTCAAATTTTTTTGTCTGTTTGTTCGTTTAATGACTTATTTTCTACATTCTACAACCATACTGGGGATTTCAATCCTATAAAATAACACACATGGATTTAGTTAATTATGTAACAGCAACATAAACAGTGCGTGGTTATTTTAGGACATGAAGGCCTGCCTTTCTGGAAGAGTTCTTACAAGGTCAGATCAGAGGTCGCTCAATATCAACTGTTCAGAGGAGACTATTGTGTATGCTGTCACCTTAAAGTCCCACCAACTTCACATCTTTCAGACTAGTGATTTTGTGTCTGACGTCATCAGGGCAAGCACCGGTGGATCAGTGGGAGGGGTTTCGTCGACCATGTGACAGGCCCGGGTTCGATTCCCAGCAGCTGCATGAAGTGTCCGTCCCGAGCCCAGATACAAAGGGAGGGTCGCGTCAGGAAGGGCGTCTGGTGTAAAACCTGTGCCGAGCTTGTGTGCGGACCGGATCGTCTGCTGTGGCGACCCGTCGCCGGGAGCAACTGAAAGACCAACAACTATTTATTTGATTTGCAACAAATAACCAAATGATAATTGCGACTCAGTAATGCAAGTAAAGAATTTGATGTCACTGATGACCTTCAATTGTTTTGAGTTTTGCCAACTTACTGTATCTGGGCTTACAGTGTGTGCAAAAGAACAACTACATATATTTTAAACATAATCCCGAGATATGGAACCGGTGCACTTCATCAAAGTTTCAAATTACACTGCACTTCTTCTGGGAGGTTTAATTTCACATTTCTACAGTTTTCATTTGAAGTATTTGAGTACACGCATCTAAAACCGGATTTTTCCATTCTTATTCACTCAGCATTGTGTGTGTGTGTGTGTGTGTGTGTGTGTGTGTGTGTGTGTGTGTGTGTGTGTGTGTGTGAACATTATATAAACAGCAGCTCGAAGGCCTTAATGAAGAACACAGGCTGGAAAAAAAAAAGAAAAGAAAAGAAGTTGCACGCGGAGCTGAACACTGCAGACACACACACACACACACACACACACACACACACACACACACTAGTTACGTTCTAGCATGACAGCTGTGACGTTAGAGAAAGTGTAAAGTTAATTGTAATCATTCATTACAGCAGACAAATTGTCCATTTTAGACCTTGAACAGTCACTCGGACTGTATAATACTCAGATACTCGGACCATTTGCTAACAACGAATGGAGAGAGAGAAACAAACAAACACCTAGGCTAGTGTCTCAACAAAAAAATATTACAAATTGATAGAAAATATTGTGTGCATGTTAAAAAGCACCAATGACAGATTACAATTCTTTTTTTTTTCTTTGTAGAATTTTACAAAACGCTTTAAATCCACACACTTTTAACAAATCAGGACCTCTGCTTTATCGAACCCGATGCTCCAAATCCAACACAGACGAGTGTAAATGTTTCCTGATTCATCTACTCCGTGTAAAATCTCCTTAATGCCGTAACGTGATCGTGTGCCGCGGTTTCGCCGTGACTGTGCGAATGGAGATGACCTCTGCTCCATTTGTTCCCTTCACAGTAGGACGAGTGCAAAAGGAAAAGAGGAAGCGAAACTCTGTTGTATCCACAGAGGAAGTGCACCTCGGCAGAGCTGAGTGTTCTCGCTGATCTGCTGCCTGCCCAAGTGGAAAAACAGACAGAAGTGGAGAGAGAGAGAGAGAGAGAGAGAGAACCATAAGACAAACCATGAAGCCAGCAGGACCTTTGTGGATTCGTATATCAGTGACAGAACAGGAAAACGAGAAGCAGCAGCTGCCAGAAGCTGTCTCAGAGGAGCTGATGTGGTCTTTTTTAATCTCATCTCACCTCCACGTTTCCTTTTACTCCTGTTACAGGCAGGGAGATTATTTTATGCGCTCTTAGTGAAACTAAAACATCTGGTGCAAAGCACAGACTCGCGGTTACAGCGAGATGATTCTTAGTGTTCAGGGATAAAATCCTTCACCTTTTTTTTTTTATTCTAAAGTCTTTACACGAAATACATAAACACGACATAAAACGTTCACCGTTTATCTGTACGTGGTCGCGGGACGCCTGGAACCTACACCGGGTTCACACTGTCCATCGCAAGCACACCGTTAGATTCGGAAACACCGGAGTACCCGGAGGAAACCACGGAGAGAACATCTAGGCATTTGGCAGACGCCCTTATCCAGAGCGACTTACATTTTTATCTCATTATACATCTGAGCAGTTGGGGTTAAGGGCCTCGCTCAAGGGCCCAACAGGGACAACTTGGTGGTGGTGGGACTTGAACCTGGGACCTTCCGAACCGTAGTCCAATGCCTTCACCACTGAGCTACCCCTGACCCAAGAACAAGCAAGCTCCATGCACACAGAGCCGAGGCGAGATTCGAACCCGGGCCCCGGAGATGCGAGGCCATAGTGCTAACCACTAGGTCGCTAGATACCCGTAACATTCGATGCCTAAGATCGTGTAAATTCTCCTCGTACCTTTAAACCTCACTCGCTCATCGTCTATACCACTCTATCCTGTATACAGTGTCACGGGGGGACTGGAGCCCATCCCAGGAGACTTAGGATACACCCTGGACAGGGAGCCAATCCGTCACATGGCTCACACACACACACTACAGACAATCCGGGGACGCCAATGGATGGAAGAGGAAACCCGCCAATCACAGGGAGAACATGCAAACCTCATGCACACAGAGCCGAGGCGGGAATCGAACCCGGACCCTGGAGGTGCAAGGGGGACAGAGTGAGCTAGTACACCACCGTGACACCTCTTTAAAATTGCTGCAAAGCAGCTTTAGAGAAAAAGAGAAACACCTCTGATTCACAAAACCTTGGAAGGCCAACAGGTCATCAGACTCTGGTCACATGATCTTTTGGCTCCTGTCAGTTACAGGGCGCAGTGTCTCAATGGTTCAGACTTGTCCTGCGTGTAAGTCCTCATGTCCCTTCTACCGTCATCTAAGCCTTAAAGATTTTTAAAGGGCTGCTCTACCCCCTGACTACTGCGTCTCTGAGGAGAACTCCAGGAGGAACTCTCTGTAGGCGTGGTGCTGCACAGGAGGTCTGAGGGTGCTTTACAACCTCTTCTCCCGCCTCATCTCATCTTTCAAATTGTACTTTAAGTTCAACGTCCTCAATCAACCACCTCATCACCCGAAACAGTGGACAATGCTCCCCTAGTCTCTGTCCTCAAAAACCTCAACCTGTCCTCGCACAAGCTCCAGTCTTCTTCATTCCTTCTTCCCTCCTTTCATTCAACACCTCACCTCCCACACGCGCCAGGTGGACCTTCCTTCGATCTGTATTTCAAGCTGCTCCTTTGCATCTATAGACGTCACTCCTACTCCGCATCACTGCTCATCACCTCGTACACCTCAACGACTCGCAAGAAGCTCCACTCCATCTGCACTTTCTCTGTGGCTTCCTGCACTCCATCATCCCTTCCAGACCCTGACTCCACTTTCATCTCATCATTTTATGTATCCAGGGATATATCCTATGTCCTCTATCTTGCCCCGCTCCTTGGCCGTCAGAAGTCTAGCCACTTTCCATAACCGCGGCGATCTCGGGACCTTCAGGCGGGTTGTGCTAGGACAGCAGGACTCCACATCAGGTTCCTCAGATTGCTGGTCTGCTGTAGTTCTTGCAGGTCTAGTTTGGAAGCTTCACAGCTCGTCGTGGTTGTACAGAGTTTTATTTGAGTAATGCCGTGGAATAATGTGGAAGGTTTTTCTTCATCCATCATGAACACGTCTCATGGATGCTAACAGTCATTCGTTCTGAAAAGAGTCCAAGGCTAACGTGTTTTTATTATCAGGGAAACTTTCTTTTTAAAAACTTACAAACATGGTAAGTGTGTGGAACAAAATCCAGCTCGGTATTACCTTCTTAATGTTTAGGGGAGAAGTGAACCAAATCCAGGCAGACAGGATTGTTAACCGACTCGCGGAATCTCTATAAGCACATGCTGCAGTTCTGTCTTCCACCTGATGATGGCAGCAGACTGTGTAACCACAGCTAGCTAAAGTGAGAGTCTTTTTTTCTTTTTCTTTCTCTGATCTGAGATTTTATGTATTTAATGGTTCATTTTTTTAAAAATTGTTTTTAAATGTTGATTTACTTTCTTTTCTCTCTCTCTCTTTTTATATATAATTGATTGAGATCTGTCATGTACATTTTTTAAATTCTCACCTGGCCCTGACATGAAACCTGTGAGTGAGTTAATGTTTTGCTAAATGGCTGTATTACCGGACATGATCTTTCAAAGAGTTTATTAAGAGTAATTGAGGATTCTTAGCTTCCTATAAAGAGCTTTAGGGAGGAAAACACAACCAAAATACCATCAAATTAACCATTAAAGTTCTTGTAAAATTACTTATTACCTACTTATTAATACTTTATTATGGACACGACCCAGGGACGAAAGCAACAGTCTTCACAGTGGAGTCAAGAGTCCATCTTGTGCATGCTCATTGTCTTTTTCGCCAATATTGTGCATGGAGTATTCGTCCCCAGGAGCCAGACCGTCAATAACAAATTCTACTGCCAGGTTCTAAGGCGCATGATGGTGAACAGAACTAATCTCAAAATGTTTTGAATCCCCTTCGTACAGTGGAGAGTGTTAAAAAAAGATAAAACCCCCTCATTACAATAAATAAACATTTTAAAGATACGTGTATAGTACTGTACGTTTGTCTTTTGGTCCTCTTACAGTGTTCAGGTTTCAAACCTCTGGCCTCCTGTTTCATGATATTTTACATGATGAAATGCTGCCATCTAGTGGTAATGTGAGATAATTCACCCACGCTCTGCAGCGTATATCTAAACGGAATATTCGTGTACAAAAAAAAATACAAACACACATTTTATATACCTTTTAAAATTAATATTAAGTATACGACCTTTTAAAAGAGCATTTTATATGTTTACGGAGACCGTGGTGTTTAAATTTATCTACAGCAGAGCGCAAAGAGTTACAGCGGAACCTGTGCTGTTTTATATTTGTTTCCACACGGACGGTTTTACTGTCCGGACCAACATGGCGGCTTTCATCAACATTAACGTTGGCGAGCTCGCGCGTCAGTAAACAAGGGTTTACAGTGTTTTTTTTTTTGGGAAAACTTTGTGTTTGGGGATTGAAAGTAAATTTACTGGTGAGTAAAACATTCATTTATTGATCTCTTTTATTATGTACATAGATAGAAGATATACAAGTTTAATATTCAGATTGTAGTGTTTTTATGCGTTGAATGTCCCCCCTCTATTCATGTATTTAATATATTTATTTATATATTAGTTTATTCATTTCAATACATAGTTATCAGCAAGTTCTAAAGTAAACAATTAAATATGAATAAAATACTTAATATCAAATAAATTCTTAATTAAAATATGAATAATTAAGTGATTATTATTTAGTATGTATATATTTAATAATTATTTATAACTGTATTACATTATTTTATATTAAAATACATTTATCTAAATCATAATAAAATAAAGCTTATTTATATTTTATTTAAACTAAAATAGGACTTTTTAAATTAAATTTTTTGTTAGTTTTTAATGTTTATTTAGGCTGTTTATTTGTAGTGATTGTTTGGAATGTTTATGTAGGCTGTTTATTTGTAATGTTAGTTTTTAATGTTTATTTAATTTTTCTGCTCAGTTTTAGTTTTAATTTTTTACTTGAATTCAAATAATTTGTTTCAACTAAAATATTTTTTATAGTTAAATTTTTGTTTTTTGTTTTTAGATTTTATTTGACTTGAAATAAATTGTTTCGGACTAAAAAGAAAATTAACATATATTTCATTTTTTGTGGCAATTTCTTTTGTACATGTGAGCATTTATGACCAAAATAAAACAGTTCAGTTGTATTTTAATGTTAAACAAATCAGTAAATGAATCAGTAATGAATCAGTGGTCTACAGATTTCCATTAATGTGTAAAATATTAAAAAACAAACTGTAAACACTGAGTAATTAAACAGTTATTAGTTAATGAACAGAGTTCTGAGTGTTAATTAAATACACAGTGTGTCATGTTTAAATAAAAGTAAAAAAAAGTTAATGTGTATCCTGTCTGATCTCTTTACAGTGTGTGAGAGGTGTGTGTGTGTACGCGTGAGAGGTGTGTGTGTATGTAACAAACACGCTGTTACATGTACGCGTGAGAGGTGTGTGTGTACGCGTGAGAGGTGTGTGTGTACGCGTGAGAGGTGTGTGTGTACGCGTGAGAGGTGTGTGTGTGTACGCGTGAGAGGTGTGTGTGTGTACGTGTGAGAGGTGTGTGTGTGTACGTGTGAGAGGTGTGTGTGTGTACGTGTGAGAGGTGTGTGTGTGTACGTGTGAGAGGTGTGTGTGTACGTGAGTGATGGAGCGTGAGTGTGCTGAAGCCCAGCTCCGTGTGTGTGTGTGTGCGTGTGTGAGGAGCATCACCTCGTCCCGGGATCACGCCGAGATCAGCGCCGCTGTACACACGCTCACGCGGTACCTGGAGGGAGGAGGGGCCTCGGCCGGGGAGGGGGCGGAGTTCAGACGAGCTCACTACACCCCCGTCCTGCAGGCGCTGCTCGCCACGACCGGTTCCGACTGGTTCCACAGCCTGAGGGACGACGAGCGCAGGGACATGTGGGACGCCTTCTTCCTCCGGGGGCCTCCGGACCAGGCGCTGGTGGTCTTACTGGAGTCCATCAGCTCCCAGGGGGTCAGAGGGAAGGAGAGGAGTGTGTGTGTGTGTGTGTGTGTGTGTTAGAGAGAGCTTATTATTAGTAACATGTAACATCTCTCCCTGTCTCTCCCTGTCTCTCTCCGTCCCCCCTGTCTGTTCTGTCTCTCAGTGAGAGCTCGGCGCTGGAGCGGTGTGTGTCGATGTTGGAGACGTTCCTCACAGCGGGTCGCGTCGGCGAGCTCTTACGGTCCCGGTGTCTGGAACCCGACTCGCACCGTGACTCCGCCCACCTCCGCGAGGTCGTGTTAAACCGCCTGGCGTCTCTGCCCGCCCTGACCGCCAACCGGCTCGGCACGCGCACGCCGCCGTCGCTCTCGGAGCGGCAGTACTACACACACCTCGCCCTGCACGTCACACACACACTGGAGAGGATCTGCGGCGCACTCAGAGGTGACACGCCCACTCAGGGCGCACTTCATCACCAGACCACGCCTACTGCTGTAGTCCAGTGTAACGTTTATTTCTCTGTTCGTGTGTGTGTGTGTGTGTGTGTGTGTGTGTGTGTGTGTGTTGGTGCTGCAGCTGGACAGGACTGCTCGGTGGTGTTCGTATCTCAGCTGTTGGGGAAAGTGTGTATGCAGGGACACGGAGGTGAGTGTGTGTGTGTGTGAGTTTACATAACTGAATTTACATGTGTATAATGTATTTATTATAGTGTGTGTGTGTGTGTGTGTAGAGTTAGTGTGGGCGACCCTGGCTCCCCGTCTCAGCTCTCACACACACTCGGACGCTCTGTGGCGGCGTGTGAGCTGCAGACTGCTGGAGAACGTTCCGGAACGCTGGGTGGAGAGCGTCATCACACCGCTCATACACAACCTGCACGGGTCCGTCTGCGCTGCGTTTTATTTTTTCATGTTTATGTTTTGACAATCTCTACAATGATTGAAGTGTGTGTGTGTGTGTGTGTGTGTGTGTGTGTGTTGCAGGTCATCAGCGTTGTCGAGGGTGATGGGGAACATGGTGTTAAAGAATAAGAAAGTTCAGTTCGTTCTCACTCACAAACTCCTGCTGATGCAGTATCATCACCCGGTAAAACACACACACACACACACACACACACACACTAGACACTCTGGATACGATATTATCACGACACCTTTGTTCTGATTCCATTAATGTTGCGATTCTTTAACTATCACCACGTTATAAACGTCTCAGTTCTAAATCACATTTCAACAAAGTTTAGTTAAATATAATATAGTTTAGAGCGCCACCTGTAGGATCATAATGAAACCTATAATAAAAGTGTTTTTTACTTTATTTTGTTTACGTTACAGTTTTATTCCAAAATGGATCAAATTCATTATTTCAAAAATATATTCAAAACAAAACATCATAATGACGACACGAAACAAATCTGTTTGAAATCATTTTTGAAAAATATTTTAATTTTAATTTTATTTATTTAAAAAAAACAACAAAAAATGCTGCTGGTGCTGTTTTGAGTCCGGAGTGACGAGTGGAGCCGAGACGGATCCGTCCACAGAGTCTACACTCAGGGTCGTTTATATCTGAGGCTGAGCAGCCGATCAATCCGGCTCCCTGTCACACCGCTCTCACAGTGTTATGTACAGTATATATTGAAAATCTGTGTGTGTGTGTGTGTGTGTGTGTGTGTGTGTGTGTGTGTGTGTGTGTGTCAGGTGCGGGTGTTAAGGAGTGTACTGGGATACCTGGCACTGGATAAAGAAAGACGGACGCTTCTCAAACAGGTAACACACACACACACACACACCAGACCAATCTCACTCTGAAAAAAGGAGAATTTAATATGTGAAGGTCCAATAAAACAATAATAAATAATTTATAATAAATAAAATACAAAATAAAAGTGTGGAGTTTAAATCCATTAAATATTGAATGAAAATCGACTCAAACAAAGAAACAAGGAGGAGCCGTGAGGTACTTGTCGGGTATTAAGGACGTTAAGGGACGTTGTGGACCCTGTAGTAGGGTCTGTGTCTCTCTGACCGTCTGTCCGTCTACGTTTGTCTTCAATAAACATTTTTTTTTCTATTCCAAGCTGTTTGTTTTTTGGTGAAATGAAATCTTAATTGATTGAAAATCAAAACACAGAGCACTTATTTTACTGGCTCTTACTGCTACATGTTGTATATGTAGAGGTGTGTGTGTGTGTGTGTCCGTGTGTGTGTCCGTGTAGGTGCTGCGCAGTGTGTGTCAGGTGTGGTGTAACAGCAGTGCAGTGAGACACACTTCAGTGGAGCAGCAGCTGTACGTCAGTAAATCCCTGCTCCTGTGTGTGAGTCTACTACATCACACAGAGATACCGGAGCTACGGGAAGGTAACACACACACACACACACACACGCGCACACACACCAAAACAGGAAAAAACAAACAAACACAATATATACACTGCCCAGGCAAAACAAATAAACAAACCAAACAAACAAATAATCACCACCTGGTTGTAACTGGGCGCCAATAGTTCCGATCCTTCCGGTGTGTGATGACGTCAGTGATTTATACGGTTCAGCTGGTTCATCACACACTGCTTACACAACCATGTCAGAAGACGCATCCAGTATAACTCACAGCTCATCTTCAGAAACAAATCAAGTCCATTGATGATTAGTGATGACGCTGATAAAAAGTCTTTATTATTATTTTGACGTTAGTGTGTAGAGAGTGCCAGGAGGCGGGGCTTACACCACAGCCAATCACGTTCCCCGAGCAATATAAACAGGAATATAAGAGAACCATAATCGATTATCTTGGTTGTCCAGACCTGCTGCAGTACATGCTGGGAGGAGTGCAGTGTCGTCTGGACTGCGGCGTGGAGCGCGTGCGGAGGATGGGCATGCTGGTGGCCGAGGGCGTCAGCCGGAGATTGGACACGCCCACCTCGCAGCTCAAATTCCAGGTGACTGTCCTCTACTGGTGGCGTCTGGTTAAATGTTTGTCCCTTTAGGATATAAATGAATTAAAGTGTGTGTGTGTGTGTGTGTGTGTGTGTGTGTGTTAGTACGAGGAGGATGAGGAGAGCAGAGAGTTGCTGTCTCTGATGGAACCTCAGACTGAAGACGATGATGAGGAGGAACAGAAACCTCCTGATGATACACACAGGTAAAGTATCCCTGTCTCTCTCACACACGCACACACACACACACACACACACACGCACCTCTGTGAAAGACTTCTGCTTCTTTGTCCTTGTTTAGACCTGAGCCCGAGTGTCAGAGTTCATCAGGACAGTCAGTGACATCACAGATCCCAACGACCAATCAGAATGTAGCAGCTGCAGCGGGCAGCGATTCTGAGCTTGACAGGTACACACACACACACACACACACACACACCTTAACAACTAATGATCACCATTACATTATTATAAAGCAGCTGTAAAGTTTATTATAGATGTATATAGATCTATATATATAAGTATATATATATAAATATATCACTTTATATAAATGCTCCAAATAAAGTGCATTATTTCTCTCTCTCTCTCTCTGTCTGTCCCTCACTCCCTCTTTCTCTCCGTCTGTCTCTCTCCCTCTCGCTCTCTCTCTCTCTCGCTCTGTCCCTCTGTCTCTCTCTCTGTCTGTCTCTCTCTCGCTCTCCCTCTCGCTTTCTCTGTTTGTCTCCCTCTCTCTCTCACTTTCTTTCTCGCTCCCTTTTTCTGTCTGTCTCTCTCTTTCTCTCTCTCTGTCTGTCTCTCTCTCCCTCTCCCTCTCTCTATCTCTGTTTGTCTCTCTCTCTCTCTCTCTGTCTCTCTCTCTGTCAGTGATGACGAGCTCATTCCGTACGACATGTCCGCCGATCAGGTGAAACAGAAGACGAGTCCACCGCGCTACGTCAGAGACTGTCTGGACGGTGAGACGCCACTGATAACTAAAGACGGGAATCACCAGGGACGACCCCGTACAGTGTCCCTCACACCCTTTTGAAACATAGATTCAGGAGAACGATGCCGTGATCGATTAAGCGGTGGCGGACCGTCCGCTCTCGCGCTCTCTCCCCTGTGGTGTACTGAGAGGCGGCGTGGATGCAGTGGACACTGAACCGCAAAAACACTCAGGAGGATTAAAACCCAGAGCAAGAATCGTTTATTTTTAATTCCTGTGTTTTAAACGGCAGAATTTAATTCGTTCTGGAGGCGAACACTCGTATTGCGATAAACATTTTCCCATAAGAAATCAGAAGAAGTAAACGCAGATAAGCCGTTCCAGCCACATAAAAACAAACAAACAAAAAACACTCATGAGAAGTCATATAGCATTTGAACACATGCTGAAGATGTCTAAAGCCTCCGCATTAACACACTTCAGCAGAACGTCTGTATAAACCTTTTAATCATCATTATTATTATTATTATTATTATTTCTTATAAAACATTATTGACCACTGCTGTGATCCGGGGCTGCGTGAATAGTCACCTGCAGGATAATAGAGGAACTGCAGCATTTTACCACCTTAAACGCAAACTTGTATACAATAAAAACAACAATCACTACACATCACTGAATCATTTTTGTGTTTGTTTGTTTGTTCCCCCCCTGCCGTCTCTATCTGTTAATGCGAATATATTTGGACGTACGATGTGTCTTATTCGTTTCATAGCCCTGATGTCGTCCGAGGACCCGGAGAGGGTGGAGCTGAGTCTTCAGGCAGCAGACGGGCTTCTGAGGAGGAACATCAGCACCACACGGGAGGTGAGGGGTCACCCAGAGGTCATACACACTCCATCCTCAACCCTGGAGAGTTCATTTTAAAGGTGCAGTGAGAACTAAATAGCTATTTAGGTGCTTTAATACATGTGTGTGTGTGTGTGTTCAGGTGGGTGTACAGTTCAGTAAAGTGCTGCTCCACCTGGAGGACAGGTACAACATTACAGGTTTCTACACACTCAGACAGAAGGCCATGGTGGCACTCGCAGTCACAGACACTCAGCCGGTGAGGTTTAACAGTTTTACTGTCTTTTAAATTCTATTTAAAATATGCACACACACACACACACACACACACACACACACACACACACACACACACACACACACATCAGGTTTTGTTACGGTCTTTCTCTCTCTCAGGTCGTGGAATATCTGACTACTGAGTTCTTCTCCCTGAACTACAGCCTGAGGCAGCGGCTCGACATCCTGGAGGTGAACACACTACAGCCGTCACACCGTCCTACATCTCTTCATCTCTTTATCACGCTTCTCTCTGAGATCATCTCTCATTTCGTTAAACCTCAGATGACGAGATCTTTAACACCTCACACACAAAGTACAAATAAAATAGATCAAAATAATTTTAAAAAAAGTATAAAAAAGCTTTGGTAAAAAGGATGTTAGGAAGTTATACACAGTTATACACCGTCCCTGCTTTCCTTTCAGGTGCTTGCTGTCTCCGCCCAGGAACTGTCTGAGCCAATCACGGAGAAGAGGGCGGAGTCACAATCGGTCGCCATGGTGACGCCCTTGGACAGGGTTGGTGAGCTTGAGGATTGGCGTGAGGTCGTGGAGAAACGCATTCGGAGTAAGACACGGAGGATCAGTAAGGTAACACACACACACGGTAAAAATACAGAAGTGTACCGGTCGTCTCCGACTTATGAACGACTCATGAGTTCCATTTCTGGAGCACGTTCGTAAGTCGGATTTGTTCTTAAGTCCAACAAAGTGAGTCTTATACGCCTGTCACATGAATATACAGCGTTAGTCATACCAGTCCACTTGACCCCACACTGCCATCATGTGGCCAAAAACTGTAACCACGTCTAAGGAGATTAATCTCACACAAATGTGATGTCTCTGTGTTTAAATCGCTTAAATTGTTGTCTCTGAGCTGTTTTCCACTGTATTGGACCGTGAACTCTGTTGTGTTGAGGATTTTCCTAAATTAGGATTATTCACCATCCGTTCATATCTGCGGAAATTCAAAACTCGAATGTTGATAAGTTGGTGACGACCTGTACAAACAACAAACCCCCCCCCCCCGGGAGTTTATAAATATCATAATATATTAATATCATAAATATCACACACTGTGAAGATAACCCTGTGTGTGTGTGTGTGTGTGTGTGTGTGTGTGTCCGTCCTCAGGGTGTGTCACAGCCCCTTAAAGCCACTCCAAACCGCTACGCTCCAGTCGCCGGATACTTCTTCTTTCCCTTGTTGAGAAACTACGACAGGTGTGTGTGCGTGCACGTGGTCTGTACGGTTAAATATTGGTGACTGTGCCGTTTTGTTGGTAGTTGCCATGGTAACAGAAAGCTTAGAAAATAGATTTTCTGCATTTTTTTTTATTTAGGCCACAGGTGACATTTGACCTTTTGGGGACTGACCACCTGGTGCTGGGAAGACTGGTACACACACTCGGACTGCTAATGCACCTCGCCGTTAATGCTCCGGTATACACACACACACACACACACACACACACACACTCTCCTCTCTCTCTCTGTTTTCACAGAAATATATTCTTACAGTGTTTATTACCTCATGTATATGTTTTGGACTGTGTGTGTGTGTGTGTGTGTGTGTGATTGTAGGTGGCGACCCAGATGGGCAAAGCTCTTCTGGACTTTGTGTGGGTGCTACGTTTCCATGGTGACCAGTAAGTATGGGTGTGGCTACGTCATAACGCACTTCTTAGCATATTAACTTCAACTCCAGTGGTTTGTGTGTCTCTCATTTTAAATGATCCGTACTTTAGGGTGAATACGGTAATAATTCACCACCACAAGCCGTGTTTTTTTTTTTTTCCTCTGCAGTCACTTTGTGTTTTCTCTACAGTACTAAAATTATACCGTATTATATTTTATCTGGCGATTTAGCTAAATTTATGTAAATATATGTTATAAAACTATTCTATCATATTGTTAATAATAGTTTTTTTTAACTGCATGAAGTAATAGTTAAAAAGCATGAAAAATTATATATTGATGAAAAAAGCCATAAAATATAGCGGATAATCTGCGGAATTGCGGGGGTTTCCTGGAACAATTATTAGTTAAGTTCGAAGGAAAAATCTGAGGACGTGAACTCTGGACCACGACTTCGTGGGGGTCGACCGTACACTCGTCCATGTCTCTATGTCTCTCTGCAGGATGGTGAGGAGAGGTGTGCTGTTCTCAGTGTGTGCTGTGTTTTTGAGCATGCCCAGTGAAAATCTGCTGCTGGAGCTCAGTGATGATCTAGTGGAGACCAGGTCATGGCTTGCAGGTAGTGTGTCTGTCTCTCACTCACTCATTTGGTAATTAAACTCCGTTAAACTTCTTCATCCATCTGTGGACATTGCCCTTGTCAATGGTTCTTTAAAAAAATATATATATAGGTCATTAGTGCTAGAAGTTCAACAATAAATATAGTCAAATGTTAACATCTGCCACATTTCAAAATACACTGCTTGATTAAAAAAAAAAGTCACCATATCAGATGTGTCAAATTATTTGGTTGCATCAAGTACCGAAATCAACTAAGGGAATGTGAAAAGACTGGAACTGAAGAAGAACGCTTTAAAACCTGGAAGGATAGAGCTGCACCCTGAGATCACTTAAACACTTAGGAAAGTTGCAGAGTAAAAAAAAAAAAAAAATCAACAGTTTAAAACCATAGCTAAGTTTAATAGTGAAGTAAGAACGTTTTCACACACACACAATGTGATAAACTCTCAGGATTGGGACTAAACAGCTGTGTGTCAGTAAGAAAACCACTTGTTCGTGGAACTCATCAGAGAAAAGCACTTAAATTTGCTAGGGAGCATAAGGACTGAACTTTGGAGTGATTGAAAAAGGTCAAATGACCTGATTTTAAAAACTGTACCGCGTCATCTGTTGAATTTTGTAATGTATTAAAAATTTGTTTTACGTGTACCAGTGAGGCGTGTGCAATGATGGTGTGAGATCGCGTTCATCAAGTAGATACTAATTACACACTCATAAGTGCATATAAAAAAAACTTTACAGCGTCATCTGAAGTAACGAGTTTCTTTTCAAGGTCAATTATTTATGATATAAAGGCGTTTTTCATTTAAAATTCTAATTGGCATATCGTCTCTTCCCGTGGGCCGATTGAGATGAAACAAAGCCTATGTCACCTCAAGCTCGGCCAAATACGTTAAAAAAACATCATTAAAATTCGTTCAGTAGTTTTTACGTGATGCGTGCACAAACAAACTGTCAAACAGACACAAAAATTCCTAGATTACGTCACCACAAATAAGTTTTTCACAAATATCTTTAGATTTATTGTAGGTAATAGATTTTAGCAGTACGAGTTAGTGTTGTTATAATACCGTATGTTCACTGTGAGATGGGATGTAGCTAGTGAGTACACTGTTGCTAGGCAACACATGATATAATGTTGATTATACCAGTAAGAGACGAGCACCAAGACCCAGCAGGGGAGACGATTAACCACAATTCCGCAGCGCAAGAGAGAGAGAGAAATCATTGGCTCAGTTGAGATCATGTGACGCTCATTGTCAAAATAAGAGGCGCATGTGTGGTACATGATACTCGGCACTCGTAAACCAAGACTTTCGCTCAGTTTCCAAGTTAAAATTTATTTAAAAAATCCTTGCTCGTCTTGTGAAACACTCGCAAACCACGTTACTCACAATCCGAGGTTCCACTGTATACAGAGCCTGTGAAAAATATCATCAGAGTTATGGAATGTCTTTCAAATGTAAATTATTTAGATGAGACCTGTACAGAGAAAGAAATAATACGGATTATAATCTCAGGGTTCGAGTGAATTATCACACACTCGCATCCAAGGTTGACGTCGAATCATTCTTCTAAACAATCATTAATAAAAGGGGAATTTATTTGGCTTAATGGCTGTTAATGATAATTCTGTGTGTGCTTGTGTGTGTGTGTGTGTGTGTGTGTGTGTAGATGTAGCAGAGAGTGATCCTGATGCCGACTGCAGGAGTTTGGCTGTACAGAGTTTAGTGCTGCTGGAAAAAAACCTTAAAACTCATCTACAAAGGCCCATGCAGATAACCTGAGAGTGAGACTGTAGCTTCGAATGTGTTCAGTCCTCCTCTGAATAAACCTGCCGGTGTGTGTAAGGGAGAAACTATGTGAAATAAAACATTTTATATCAACATTGGTGTTGTGTCTTTTTATTATTGTCTTTGAAATTACAGCTTGACCTTGGTTTTTATAGTTTACTTTTAAAACACCCTGTATTTTTTCTTTGTTTTTTTTTTTTTTTTTTTTTGGTTAAATGTATTTTACTCAGGCTGGTTTAGATTAATGTGATATTTCCACGGAAATGAAAAGTCGCTTCGCATCATGTTTGCCGGCTGTAATAAAAATACTTTATAAATGAAGGTATCACAATCACATTAAAAACAGTGTGATTTTTTAAATTAAAACTTAAACCTATAGCTATGCTACACTGTAACGCGATCTTCCTTTAAATCAAACAATCTACATTAAATCTCTCAAAGTCAAACTTGGCTGTAGTACACTGACTCGACAGTGCGATTTTTCCAGGGTAAAATATAGAAATATATTAGGAAGGTTATTGCCTGGAAGTTTAAACTCTTCAAGAGTTTATAAAAGTGTGTCTGACATTTACAGAAGACTGTAAAGCGCAGTACGGTGATGAGACTCTTAGCGATCAGCGAGTGGAACGCCTGATGCTTAAAAATCGACATGATGAATAGGTCATGTGACTTTGGTTAAAGATGTACAGCTACCACGTATGGTGTACTTACTTTTGTTGCCAGCAACATTTTTTGACAATAATGAGTTATTATTCAGAGGACAGTAAATCTGTACTGTTACACAAGCTGCACACTGACGACTCTAAAATATATCCAAGTTTCATTTCAATACTGTTGTCCTTTGAGCAGATCTACTAAAATGTCTGCTGAAAATTAGAGGGGTGTACTTACTTTTGTGACTGGATAATAAATATCCGATTTATTAAATAACTGCCACTTTGCTCACTTTTCTGTCTGTATTTCCAGATCAGCCATGGAGCCATATAAACATCTCCCATCAAAGTACAGTCAAGGTCAGGGGTCAGAGGTCAGGGGTGAATCTACCTGACCGACCACCTGCTCTGCACTTCATCATGTTCAGCAGGTCGACCACACAATCACAATTATCAACCAGACTGTACATAAGCATTGTATTCAATTTCTTCCTTTAACTTTTGAATAAATAATACATGAGTTTTAATTTGTGTATTTGTGATGTGTGTGTGTGTAATGCAACTATAAAGCCAGAAGAGGGCAGTGTGAACATTTCATGTGAATGGAACTTGTCTATTATAAAGATGGACTTGTATACATGCTGTTAAACTCGTCTGCACTTTAACCTGATCTATTTTTTTTTCTTTTTATTTCCTGACGAGGCCGTGTTAATCTTTTACACTCACGCACTTTCTTTACCCCCTGCATGTGGCTCTGGCTCTGAAACTCCAGCAGAGAACAGAAGTGATCAACGTAACTCAGTAGCTAAAGGACTGTTTGTGAATTTGTGAGATATACTGTATAATCAAGAATAAAAATCTAATGAAATCCCCATCATGAAAAAATAAAGAGAAAAAGTAAAGAAAACACAGAACACAATGATGGGACAAAACAAACACACACACACAAAAAAAATCAATAAAGTGTGTGTGTGTGTGTATCCCAGATCAGCAGTTTTAGAAATACTCAGTCCAGCCTATGTGGCACCAACAATCATTTCACATCCATTGTCACTTAAATTCCCTTACCTCCTCATTCTGGTGCTCGGTTTCAACTTCGGTGGATGGTCTTGACCAGACCTACGTGTCTAAATGCATGGAGTTGCTGCTATGTGATTGGCTGATTAGATATTACGAGTTAACGAGCAGTTGAACAGGTGTAGCAAATTAAGTGGCTGGTTCGGCGTATTTGTGCTGTTTTGTGTAGAAACTGTTGTGTGTGTGTGTGTGAAAATACTCAACCTGGCAACATTAACCACCACAGTAGCCACACTGCACTGGTGCCACATGGTTGCACATATGGGGTACAAGCGTTTGGAATAGGCATTAGTGATGGGAAGGTTGAATCATTTTAGTGACTCGGTTTTTTTTATGAGTCATTTAATTCATTTCGTTCTTTCGACCAGAAATAAAATAAAATGTTCGATTTTTGATAAACAGACCCCCAACGCGTCTACATATACAAATTTTGGCTCTAGTTCCAGTAATGAAAATATTTCAGTGCCGCTAAGTACATATTATAAACAGAATGAGCAGCTCACCGTCATATCTTCTGGTCCGAGTCGTTTGTTCTTTTGTCACGCGACTCTCATAGACGCTATGCAGTGAGTCATGTGACAAAAGAACGAACGACTCGGACTAGAAGACTCACGAGATGAACCACTCAATTTGAATTGAGCGGTTCATCAATAAAGCAAAAATGCTTTGCGCATGTGCACCCGGTAGAAAATGAACGAATCACCCTCTGAGACATCTTGTTCTTCTGAATCACGTTAAAAAAAAAACAATCGTTCATGAACGACCCATCACTAATAGCGTTTCACATCATAGTAAACATATTAGACTGTTACGTGTTTGATAAAAATGATACTGGTGGTGAATTTTACATATACTTGTTTTTGAGTTTCTGTATTTTGTCTTATAAGTTTAGTTTGTCCTCCTCTTCTTTGGATTTAAATGAATCTTGAAGAATTTTCCAGGGACATGATCTACAGTCAACACAAGGTTTCCAAAAATCAGACAGAAAGTCAGACACTGAAAAAGAAAACTTTTTTGTTTGTTTGTTTGTTTTTTTATCAATACCCAAGTTGATTTCAATTCCACTTGTTACTTTACATCAGAGCAACACACACAAACACAGTAAGATATAAGAACTTACAACCATGACCACAAACCAACCTCAAGACAAATCCATCATTTCAGAAAAAGAAAAGAAAAAAAAAAAACGTCCCGGCGCAGCAGGATGAACAGAGCGTTCCTACTCAGTCTACACAACGTCTGCTAGAAACGCTGTCCTGATTATAGTCTGAACACCGTTTCAGTGGGGTGGGTTTGGTCATCTTCCTTGCTGCCAGCAGTCAGGTAATCAGAGTAACCTGTCAATCAAAGTGATGGACAGAGCGTTCGTTCATGTTGACCTCAGTCGTTTAGAGTTAGCAAAGCCGCTGTTGGTCCAGACATAAGAGAAAGACAGGAGCAGCGGGATGAAAAGGACAACGTCCACCGAGGGAAACTCTCTGTACAGCAGGATAAATGGTGATGATGATGATGATGATGTCCTCTGTCCCTGAAACATCCAGAAGAAACTAACCCTAGCCATCATTTTTTTCCTCTTCGATCATGTCGTCTGATCGTCTGAAGCACTCTCCAAAAAAGCGGACCAGGGACTGAGCGAGGTGTCGCCTCACCGCCTCGCTGTGCAGGAAGTGACCTTCATCTGGATAAATCTGAAAAGAGAAAAAACATAATTGAAACCGTGTTTTTTTGGGGCTGTGGAACGAATAATTTGAGTTTTCATTATTTCTTATGGGATAATTTGATTTGGTTTACGAGTGTTTTGAAATACAAGCCCACTTCCAGAACGAATTATGCTCGTAATCCAAGGTTCCACTGTACTCTAATACCTTATCATTACCATAGCAATAGCCCATCTATATGGATAGTGCTGTTTTGTGGTACGAGTAATAACCTGCTGTTAGAGAGAAGCTTTCTGTGTGGTACCTGTGGCGCCGCTTCATCACACCATCCTGTCACTGATTGTTTTCCCGAACAAACCTCCACACAAAGTGTTTTATTCCTCACTTTTCGTTCATTATTCTTTATTAGCTGTATGGAATGAAACATGTTTGAAGCTGTGAAAGGTAAAAATCCATCGGTAGTCAGAATTCGTCATGCGTCACCGTGGTCATGACGCCTCGTAAAATCATCCGCTCTTCTCATTAGCACGCGTTCAGCTGAGCGCAGCCGAGGAGCTTGAACTTCCTAAATAACATCTGACCCGAATTAGCCCCAGAGTCGTTCAAGGTTTAATAATGAATTAAAAGAGGGATGTGTAATGAAGCAGAGCGCGAAGACAGATTCTCCTGCTGTTCAGGTTTAATTGGATTAGCGAGCGTACTCGTCTGTTTAATCCGTCCAAGGTAAAGTGCAGCGATGTAGCAGTTACTGATCTCAGTTTTGGCAGAGACAGAGAATCGCAATGTGCCTGTCCATGTATATGTGTTAACATGTCTATATATATGTGTGCGTGTGTGTATATGTGTGTTTTTGTATATGTGTGTACGGTGGTGTATGATGTGGTATCAAAGAAATTTCGTGACTAGTTTTGTAACAAGCCTGCACACAGTCACAGGGAGCGCGACCTTCATAAGTCAACGTGCCAAAAGACATCGAGTACATCAGGAGCCATGCAACTGGTGCCGTTCTGACCACAAGTGTTTCCATGTCTACTATTTTATCATGGACAACGAACGTGATAATTCTACGTGAAACTGGGCAACAGAGACGTTTGACGTGGTTTGGCAAGTTTACAGACGATGATGCACGAGTCGTTCGAGGTGTTTTGAGTGACGCTTGCTTTGAGAACAGAAGAGCATCACTGGAACACGACGAGAGATCAGGAAGACCTTCAACGAGCTCAACACCTGAAAATAATTTAGCAACTTGTGCATGATGGTCATCGGAACCCAACCCACAATATTGCTGTCATTGTCGGAACAGTCCAGACAATCCTCACGTAAGCTTTAAACATACTGTACGTCGTGTTGCTGCCGACTTCGTCCCCAGGCTGCTGATGAAGGAGCAGAAGGAACATCGTGTCCAAGTCTGCCGAGAACTCCGTCAGCGTTCCGTGGACGACTTGTCCTTCATATCGAGGATCATTACCGGTAACGAAACTTGGGTGTCCGTGTATGACCCTGAGATGATGCAACAGTCTTCAAAGTGGAAGAGCCGACTGTCCATCGAGAATTCGTCCTCAGGGGACAGACCATCAAAAGTGAATTCTACTGCCAGGTGTTAAGACCAAACGCTTCCAGATCTGTGGCGCCCTCCGATGTGTTCCTTTCTCTTCTCCTCCCACCTCTAAGCTCCATCTCTAACATTCTCCTCCTGATAAAATATATCCCTCATGCGCATGTCCAAACCATGTTAATCTGGCTTCTCTAACTATCTCAAATCGTCCAACCTGCAGTGTCTCCAAACCGTACAACATCGCCGGACTCATTGACGTCCTTTAAACTTTCCCCTTCATTCCTGCCAATACCTTTATATCACAGATGACTCCTGGTGCTCTTCTCCACCCATTCCACCCTGCCTGCACTCTCTTCTTCCCACCCACCACACTCTCTATTGCTTTGGACAGTTGACCCTAAATATTTAAACTCCTCTACCTTCCCTACCTCGAAGAACATCATAGTCCATGGGTACTCATGTCTAACTTCATCCATCAACCTGTCCATCACCACTGCAAACATGATCGGACTAAGAGCCGAACCCTGATGCAGAACCACCTTTAGCTTAAGCCAGTCGGTCGTACCTACGGGAAACCTCACCACTGGAACGCTGTCCTTGTACATGTCTTGCACCACCTTCATATGCTTCTCCGCCCTTTCTGACTTCCTCATGAAACTACCACAGTTCATCTCTCGGCACCGTGTCGAACGCTTTCTCTAGATCTACGAACACACAAGGCGACTCTTTCTGACCCTCTCAACACTTCTCCATCAGCATTCCCAAAGCAAACATGGCACCTGTGGTGCTCTTTCTTAGAAGGAATCCATACTGCTGCTCATAGATTGTCACCTCTCTTCTCAACCTAGCTTCCATTAGTCTTTCCCATAACCTCATGGTGTGGATCATCAGCTGTAGGACTCTCTAGTTGTTGCAGCTCTGCACATCTTGGAACACACAATACACAATTGGAACTACAGTACAACACGTCTTCTCCACGTATCTCATCAGGCATCCGCTCATGTTCTTGATAAATAATCCAGTGTGTGTATAGTCAGGTCCATAAATTTTGGAACAACAGCTGAAAGACTGTACGTCAATCACATCTTGAGTGTTTCATTTCACATTCGGTGTGCTGGTGTACAGAGGCCAAATTAAAAATAATAATAATAATAATAATAATACAAGAATGTATTTTTTGTTCCAAAATTTATGGACCTGCCTGAATGTCTGTGTGTTTCAACTCCTATCTCTCCATGGCAAAAACTCACACACTTCATATTCTGCAGGTCAGGACGGCAATAGCACACCAATCATAGGTCAATCCGCAGTTTGAATACACACACACACACACACACACACAAACACACAGAGCTGATATTTTACCTGGAGACTGTAGTTCACCTTCCCACTGATTAACCCCGAGATGAATTTAGCCGTGTGCTGAAAATGGACTTTTTCTGTAATAAAATGACATAAAATTAAAGCGTGAGACAGAGGTTATGGCTTTTATTCTGATGTGTTTAGGGAAAAACATTCCAGGAGAATAGCGTCGAATCAGTTATAAAATTAAACTCATTGTCATATTCTTAATCGTATTTATATTTTTACAAATATCTTTCCTAATCTGTCATTATGCAACTGAGATGTTTGTCTGATTCAAAATGCAGAGATAAATAGATAAAACCATAAATTCAATATTTTGATATTATTAAAAGTTATTATTAAAATATTATTATAATATTAAAAATATATTCACATCACAAAAATATCTTTACTGTTTACTTAATCAACATTATATTATTTCCTGTTATAAAGCAGCATCTTTCTCCAATAAAAAAAAAATCACAAAAAAAAAAAGACCTATAATTTATGGTCATATTTGTATTTTTTTTTTCATTAGAAATAAAGTTTTAGGACTCTAGAACAAATCATGAATCTATAAAAAGTGTTTTAATAATACACACCACACGTCAATGTGTTTCACTCTAGTTATGCAGTGTATAGTGTAATTATTTAGTCATGTTATATGAAAAATACTGAGGAACTAAAGAAAAAAAAGTTTTATCATTGTTGTTGACTTGATTGTAAAGTGGGCGGAGCCTAAAGCCTTCTTCAGTTTTAGATAGATGTGATGGCAGTGGGAAAAAAAAAAACGCTTTGAACTATTCTAGCTGTCTCGCCTTCATTCAGCAGAAGAAGCAGGGGGTTAAGTGTACTTCATCAAGGGTTTCAGTGGGTGAAACCCGTTAAGGATAAAATCGTGATCAGGATTATTTCCTGTGTGTTAGCACAAATTTTGCACAGTGGCTAAAAATGGAAAAGCGTGAGCGAGGGACGTACCGTCTGCAGTCGGGTGAACGATCAGGAACTTCTTATCGATGAGCTGTGATGCTCGGTGTGTGAAGTTCAGCGTCTGGAAACAGATTTTTAATCTGTTTAAATATAGATCTGGGTGTATCTGAAATGACAGTCCTCCTCATTTCTACATATTAAATGGAATTAAATGTTAAACGTAGATTAGATTAATAAAATGAGAACAAATGTTGTACTGTGACAGGCCGCAAAGTGCCTAAAGATACAACTTAAAAACTGCCTGTTTATTGTAACAGCCTCGGCAGCGACCTCATTTCCCCTCTCGTCTGTTCCAACCCCTCAGCATTCAGCATCAGCAGTGAACTAATCACCTCCTGATCATCTGTCATCATCTGCACCTGTTTCTCACTGGCGCAGGACTTAAGTTAGATGTTTTTTAATGCTAGAATGATTCATAGGTCACATTCCTCTGGAACTGATCAGGTACAGATACTGCACTGCAAATAAGAGACGAAAACCTGCCAACAATGAGAGACAAACAGTCTTTCAGGAAGCTTGGAGAGCTATTCCTCAAGACTAGACCCATTCCTGGTTCTTTGGAAGCAAAATATAAAGAAAAATGGGGGGTGTTAATACTTTTGCACTGTGCTGTATATCTGAAATGGAAATGTACCTTGTACGCCCGATGTCCTGGATAAGGGAGGCCAAAATATCGCTCAGAAAAAAATGATGCTGAAAAAAAAACAAAACAAGATAAAAGCAAGACTCGCTATGAAATGTATTAATTATTCATGTGAAGGTAATTTCCTGGGCAGAAACAGACACTGTCTCACACACACGGACGGACACACAGACACACACACACACACTACCGTAGAGTTGGAAGTCAGAGATGGGTGAGAGAACAGCTCCACACTTCAGTATGGACGCCTCAGAGCTGAACAGAAGGCTGGTGATGTGTCCTCCATATGCCTGTAACACACACACTCATTTTAAAGAGTTAATAAAGGCTAGGTTAGCAGTTAGGAGGTACATGTAGGTCGACACTTGCTAGCTGGGTCTTATTTACTGCAGCTCTTAAAAACGGATCCCAGCAGAACTGGGCAGAACCAGTGGAGTTGAGCAGAGCAGAGCTGGAGGAGCATTGAACAGGGGGAGGGTCTCTTGGCATATGAGGTCACAAAAGGGGAAAAATATGACTTGCTTGGTTGGAAGTTCCAACCAATATGAGAATAGGGAAAGACTTGATTAAAAAAATCATTAAACGTTAATCTTACATAAAAATTCCCATTTAGAATGACGCTTTAGTATGAATCTTCTAAGCGTTACACCATTTTATTAAAAATATAAAATAAACAAATCGTTACCTGTCCAAACGCGCCGATCCTGCTATTGTCGACGTACGTTTCTTTCGCTAAAATGCTGCGAAACAAAAGGGATTGTGTTAGACTCAAGCTTTCAGCGTACCAACACAACAATCTCCACAATATCCAGAAAAGTCCTGAATGAGCTGAAAGACGGGTGAGTCTGAAGCCTGTTCCTGAACCCTTCCAGAAACTTCAATGAAGTTCAGGTTTGTTAGATGTTTGTTAGAAGGTGTATGCGACAGACGTAACGTTCCTCCAAGTTCATTTGCTGCTAAAGACTTTTCTACCTGAGAGCTTTCAGCTGGTCCTCCTTGTCCAGCGTGTGGATGAACTCGGAGCCCTGAGAGGCGCCGCCACGCCCACCACAGCGTACCACGATCACGCCCAAACTGCTGACCAACACAGTGGCCCAGTCCACATGGAACTGCTCCATCATTGAATGTCCTCCTGGAGTACCACCACTGAGACAGAGACAAGGGAGACAAAGGTCTTACTCAAACAGTCGAGATTATCTGAGTCATACAGTGATCCAAACGTATATACAGTGAAACCTTGGATTGCGAGTAACGTGATTTATGAGTGTTCCGCAAACCGAGCAAAGATTTTTAATACATTTTTAATCGGAAACCGAGCAAGTATTAGTTTACGAGTGCCGAGTATCAAGTATCTTATTTTGACACCGAGCATCACTCTCTCATGATTAAGTGATTCCCTTAGTATGCGCTCACGCCAGGTCAGAGAGATTTCTTTTTTCAAAGTTAAAACGGTGTTTCCGTGTTTGTATGTGTGTGTCCGTTTGTTGTGAAACTTAAGTGATTCTGTTAGTATGCGCTCATGCCGGTCTCGCTTTTTTTCCGTTAAAACGGTATTTCCGCTGTGTTTATGCGTTTGTTGTGAAACTTAAAAAGTGAGTCCGTTAATATGCGCTCATGCCAGTCTCAGCGAGATTAATTTTTTTCCTGTTAAAACGGTGTTTCCGTTGTGTGTGTGTGTGTGTGTTTGTTGTGAAACTTAAAAAGCGAGGTGGGGAGAGGGAGAGCGCTACTGTGTAAAATGAGGCGAGGGAAGGGGCTAATTCCACACACACACACACACACACACACACACACACACACACACACACACACACACACACACACACACATGGTGCCTACGGACACCAACAAAAACACTTATCTGTCAGGATTTATTTGTACTTTTTTTTAAAGGTAAAGTGCAGATTAATTAATTTTATTTTCATTTTATAGATTGTATTAATTATTTTTCTGTATTTATTTTTTGGGGTTGTGGAACGAATAATTTGAGTTTTCATTATTTCTTATGGGAAATGATGACTTGGTTTACGAGCCCACTTCCGGAACAAATTATGCTTGTAATCCAAGGTTCCACTGTACAAGAAAAACTGTGTCACTGATATTGAGCTCATTACAGTATATATCAGTCTCTTGGATTTAGAGACTCACTAGAATACATTCAATAAAATATGCTAATGCCTTTGGGTTTCTTGAATGAAATTACTGATCGGGAAGTTGAGTCATGTCAGCCGGAAGTCTTTCTTTTAAGTCATAAAATTTCACTACTTATTCATATTCATATTTATATGAGCTTCTTCCATCTGAAAAGGCTTGTTAGAAGGAATAATGGAGAAACTGGCACAAATACTGTACGTACACTACCGATTCAATAGTTTGGGATCACTTAGACATTTTATTGTTTTCCAAGGAAATGCACAAAATTAATCTGAACAGAAAATACATCAAGAGAACAAGACATGCCGACACTGTCAGAGTTAGAAAGGATCATTTTGGTAGAAATGATGAACATGTTCTTCAAACTTCAGGAAAAAAAAAAAAATTGCAGCCTGGCAGACATTCTAGCTGTCGATTTTTCAAGATAATTTGATGAGATTTCACCCCGTGCTTCCTGGAGCATCTCCCACAAGATGGATTGGCTTGATGGAGTCTTCTTCCGCCCCATATGGTCACGCTGCTCCCATAACAGCTCAATAGGGTTCAGATCCCGAGACTGTGCTGGTAACTCCATTACAGTCAGAATTCTGGCTAACCGTAGTTGTTCGTGAAATGGATAAGATGTTTGCGAATTACATGGAAATGTGTTTTTCTTTGCAAAACAGACATTTGAAAGTAATCCCAAACTTTTGAGCCATAGTAGATGTGGAGTCCTACCAACCTCCCTCAGACTGAAGAACCTACTTGGATGAGTAGTGACGCATTTCTACCTAACAAGCAAGAAGTCCAGCTGACATAACTCAACTTCCAGATAACCTCACCTGGATGACTGAGAATCTTTACATCTCATGAACACCTGACTGACACTAAAGCCTTCAGTGATCCGAGGAAACAAGTTTTATCCCCAGTCTGTTCAGAGCAGCACTGAGAAACTGGACTTGTTCACAATTTTAATGTGTGTGAATCATGTTAATTGACGTTGGCTGAAGTTCTGGACTTACAGTATCAGCACACACTGATTTATTTTCTATATCAGTAGCGCTGAGGATAACGCAGGTTTATATTAACGCGCTCCTTCGGATACGTTATCACTCCCCTAGCAACAGCTTGTTCACAGGAACGTGTAGAGCAGATGATGACTTTCTGTTTGGAACTGTTTTAACGTTTACAGTACGTGATATATCGTTCTAACTTGTGTAGTAACGGCAGCTCACTTGTTTTGTGGACTCTTTTCAACACTGAGTTATAGTATAAGAGGAATAAAGGACTACTTAATAAATGCTGTTATAATGAACAAATCAACTCCGGAGATGTAGCAGGTGGTAGATGGTAGTGATGGCGGGACTCACACGAGCAGCAGTAGAGGGTAATGTTCCGTGTTAATGAAGCCGGCAGGTTTCAGGATCTCTAGCGATAGAGCTAAAAAAAAAACAACACACACACACACACACACATACAACCAAACACAAAAGATAATTCCACTACATCATGTGTCCGACGTTATTAGAGTAACTTATGTGAATTAAACTGTGAATGATGGACGTACTGTAATCCTCCACCTCGATCTTTCTGTACTCGACTTGGGGCATCTGCATGGAGTTTACGGCAAACCAGAGGTTCTTGTTCAGCTCGATGTCGAGAAACTCTGAGTGAAAATACGCACAAATAATGTGTTTAGAGTTAATGGTAAGTTGATGCTATGGACTGTAATACATTAATGTTGTGTTTTGATTGTGTGATGAATTGATTTTGTGCTTTGAGAAATTCGTTTGTTTTACAAATTTAAGTTGTTTTTCAAGTTAATGTTTTACAAATCTATGTTGTGTTTTGAGTTGATGTGCTTTGAGTTAATGTTGTGCTACGAATGAATGCTGTTTTTCAAGTTAATGTTGTGTTCTGAGTTAATGTTGTGTCATAATTTAATGTGTTTCAAGGGTAATATTATTGTACTATGAACTGATGTATTTTTAATTGATGTGCTACAAATTAAAGTTGTTTCTCAAGTTAATGTGGTATGAATTTATGTTGTGTTTTGAGTTAATGTTGTGTTGCAAGTACAAGAAAGAGTGTCCTATCCCAAGTATTTTAGATAGAGGCTAGTGTCTCAGCTGTGTGTGTGTGTGTGTGTATCTTTGTGTCTGTTTCTATACTGTAGATAGCAAAACATGTGTGTTAGTAGTGTACAGGACGGTGAATGACTTACCCTGTCTGTTCTTGGTTCTGTAGACGGACACAAACGGGACACCGGGTCCTGAAACACAACATCAGTAAACCTTATTATTATTTCAGTCACACCTGTCAGGGGTGAGATATTACTCGAGAGATATCCTGCTCTCCAGTGCAGAGGTGTGTATGAACAGGACAGGTCCATCAGTGCAGGTGAGCTTCCCTCTCTGTAAGACTTCTACACCTCTGTGAGAGGAACCAGACTCAACAGGGAACCCATCATCATCTGGGTGATAAGGGACAGCAGGGATTGATCTGCACCCATACTGTGTGTTAGGAGGCTGGAAGTTCAGTGTAACAGGAGATGTGTTTAAGTTAATATGGAGTCCACGTTTGTTATTGAGTGATTGCAGGCACAAACCATCAGAGAACAGCTGTCTGCATCAGCCGAGGGCAAGGGCGTCTTTATTGTCAACCGTCCCCAGTTCATGTTGTGTTTTGAGTTCATGTTTGTTAGTTAATGTTTTTAGGTTAATGTTTGAGATAAAGTTGTTTTGAGTTGATGTGTTTGGATTATTTTTTTTAGTTAGTGTTTTTTAAGTTAATGTTGTTTTGAGAGTTATTTTGATTTCAAGTTCTGCTTTGAGTTAATGTTGTGCTTTGAGTTAATGTGTTTAGAGTTATTCTTAGTCAATGTTTTTTAAGTTAATGTTGTTTTGAGAAAGTTATATTGAGTTAAAGTTGTATTTTTAGTTAATGTTGTGTTTTGAGTTAATGTGTTTTGAGTTAATGTTTTGAGTTATTTTTTAGTTAATGTTATTTAAGTTAGTTTTTTTTAGATAAAGTTATATTGAGTTAAATTTGTGTTTTGAGTTAATTTTTGTTAGTTAATGTTTTTTAGGTTAATGTTTGAGATAAAGATATTTTTTCAGTTAAAGTTGTGTTTTGAGTTAATGTGCTTTGAGTAAATTTTCTTAGTTATTGTTTTTTAATTTAATGTTGTTTTGGGATAAAGTTATTTTGAGTTCGAATTGTGCTTTGAGTTAATGTGTTTTGAGTTATTTTTAGTCAATGTTTTTTAAGAGAATATAACTTTGAAATAAAGTTATATTGAGTTAATGTTTTGTTTTAAGTTAATGTTGTTTTGAGATAAAGTTATTTTGAATTAAAGTTGTTTTGAGTTAATTTTTAGTCAATGCTTTTAAGTTAATTTTGTTTTGAGAAAGTTATATTGAGTTAAATGTTGTGTTTTGAGTTAATGTTTGTTAGTTAATGTTTGAGATAAAGTTATCTTGAGGTAAAGTTGTGCTTTGAGTAAATTTTGTTAGTTAATGTTATAAGTAAATAAGTATATAAGTTATTCGAGTTAATGTTGTGTTTTTAATTTTTGTTAGTCAATGTTTTTTTAATTTAATGTAGTTTTGAGTAATTTTTTAGTTAATGTTTTTTAAATTAATGTTGTTTTGAGAGTTATTTTGTATTAAAGTTGTGTTTTGAGTTGATGTGTTTTGAATCATTTTAGTCAATGTTTTTTAAGTTAATGTTGTTTTGAGATAAAGTTATATTGAGTTAACGTTTTATGTTTTGAGTAATTTTTTGTATTTTTTTCTAAAGTTAATGTTTTGAGATAAAGTTATTTTGAGTCCAAATTGTGCTTTTAGTTAATGGTGTGTTTTAATGTTGTTTTCAGATAAAATTATTTTGAGTTAATGTTGTTTTTTTGAGTTAATGTTGTGTTCTCAGTTAATAGTGTTGTCTTTGAATTACCATTGTGTTACTAATGTTGTGTTACTAGTCAATATTGTCTTTTGAGTTAATGTTGTTTCGAGGTAATGTTGTGTTTTGAGCTAATGTTTTTTTAATTAATTTAGTTATAAGTTAATATTGTGGTGTTATGCATCTATATAGATTCTATAGAGTCTTGTGGAGTCCATGTCCTGAAGGCAGAGCTGTGTTCGAGGCACAAGTGTAATCTACACAATATTGGACAGGTGGAAGACAAAATGTACAAAAAAGAAAAGACAAGGCAGAAAGAGAGAGAGAGAGAGAGAGATTGACCTTTACAGTGGAGCAGGAAGAAGGTCATATTGTGGCTGAAGGAGCTGCTCAGGTATCCACAGACGTCTGTAACTCCACAGGAGAGACAGCGGCGAGTGAAGGGAGCGACCGTCTCCACACTGCAACACACACCACAGCTTATTAACCAATGAGCTTACTCTAAATCATTAGTGTTTCCATAGTAACAGATTGTACAAGGTTTCTCATTAAGCACACACCTTCCACACATACTGTACATCTCTCACACACACACACACACACACACACACACACACACACACACACACACACATCTTTCTGACACAGTCCTCACACTCACACCTCACATATACAGTATACATCTCACACAGGTCTCACACAGACCTCACAAATACTGTATGCCACACACACACCTCACATATACACCACACCTCACACACACCTTTCACACATACATCTCACACACACCTCACATATACACCACACACACATACACACCTTAGACACAGGGAAATTTAAGAAATTTTATCTGTACATTACACACACACACACACACACACACACACACACACACACACACACACACACACATAGGAGAGTTAAAGAAGGGTTACCTGTACAGGTGGTGGCATTTGGGATCCTCTTCTGTGCTCACGTAGTATCTGTTATACACAATACACAACATCACACATTAAAACACACACCATAAACTGAAACACTCTGTGTGTGTGTGTGTGTGTGTGTGTGTGTGTGTGTTCGTGTATGTGTTCACATTAGCTGTGAGTCCTCGCTGTAGGCCAGAAGGTGTGTAACGTCCCAGCTGCCTGATGTGATGGACTGCAGGACGTCTGAGGTGCTGTTGGGCTGGAAAACAACCACACACACACACACACACACACACACACC
>QMIH01001080.1:60499-77662 GCA_003987875.1 Clarias batrachus | reverse complement strand
TGGCATTTTCTCGATAAAACATTTTTTTTTCAGCAAACAATGTCATCAACAAACCCTTTCTCTCAAGGACAACAACATCAAATGATCAAATGTCATCTTAAAGTGAAAAACATTAAAAGTCAAGGATTTGGTTTATTTTTTATTAAGTATTTATTTTTATATTTCTATACTGTATGTGTTTAGGTGAACCTTCTTTTGCACAAATATGCTAACATTCTGCTCAGAAAACTTGTGAACACTCCACTCCAAATTATTCTTAAAGTAGGCATCTGGAACATGTTGAGCATCTCAGAGCTGCTGAAAACTTGAACTGACAACACGTCTCAGGCATCTCTTATTCCGAAATATGATCTGGGAATAAGAGAGCGCTGTTAGGGAAAGTGGGGAGGCGTCTCAGTATGGCTGATGTTTGATCCCTGTATTGACAAAATGAGCAATTCCTGAATGAAAGTGACATTAACGTCTAACACTGCAGCCATGAAGATGGGCTTCAACCATGATTATGATGTCTAGCGACAAAGAATGAGAAACACACAGCACTGGCAGAGTGATGACATGTTACACGCCTCACTTTTCTGGTGTCTTGAGCAAGCATAAACAAGGTGAGAGAAAAAAAACACACAAGGTCTGAAAGTAGTAGTTTTCACAATTTGTGTAATCAAGATGTGATTGAGGTGTAGACTTTCAGCTTTAATTTGGGACTTTTAACATAATTATTGCTTTGTTTGTTAAACATTTACAGCCTTTTATTATAAAAACTCCTTCTCTGTCCAAATACCTATGGACACAGCTGAATCTTCTGACCTCATTTTTTAGCTCAGATACCAAACAAACCTGAGAATATCTATGTGATGAAATTTACACACCTGCCACTATTTTACATTTGCCTTTCTTCTCCATCATAAATATTAATACAGTGGGCCTCATGGTGGTTTGGTGTTAGCACTGTCGCCCTGCACCTCCAGGGTTGGGAGTTTGAACCTCGCCTCCATTCTGTGCGTGGAGTTTCCATGTCCTCCTTGGTTCTTTACTTTCCTCCAACAGACCAGAAACAGGCACAGTAGATGGACTGGTGTTTCCAAATTTCCCATGATTGGGTGTGTGAGTGTGTGAGAGTGCAGGTATGTGTGTGTGCTTGTGCCTGCAATGGGCTGCAACCCTATCCAGGGTGTTTCCTGGGACTCTACACAGGATAAGCTGTATACTGTAGACAATGAACAAATGAATAAATAGATGCTTGATTGTGGTAACCTGTGATTAAAAACACACCGATCAGACATAACATCAACACCACTGATCAGAATTGATCACCAACTATGTGGCAGCAAACTGGTGCCAGGATCACAGGCACCCAAGACTCACGCATGCCTGCGGCGATCAAAAGCCCGCCCACCTGGTCCGATTCCTAGGTGTTTGTAATGTTAATGGTTTTAATGTTATGGCTGATTGGTGTATAGCTGGAGCATTGTTATAACCCTTGTTCACAATAAAAAAAAAAAATTAGTTTTACAAGACTATACAAATGGTGGCTCAAATGGATGAGGCTCTTGGTTACTGTCACCAGAAGGTCAGGGGTTCAAACCCCAACACCGCCAAGTTGCCAATGTTGGGCCTGTGAGCAAGGCCATTAACCCTAACTGCTCCAGAGGATCACTGTCCTGGCTGACCCCAGCTCCCCATGATATGCGAAAAAATATCATTACAGTGTGTACTGATACTGACAATACAGTCACCCACACAGACCTGCATCATAATGATATGTTGCTAATATTATACACTCAACGGTCAAAGATCTGTGTACCCTTGATCATCACAATTATATGCACTTCTTTGTTCCAAACAGGGTTTAAAATACACAATTACCCAGAATGCATCTGTATTCTGTACTATTAAGAATTTCCCGATTTGCCCAAGCATGCTCCATGAAGACATGCTGTGTTAAGGCTGGAGTGGAGGAACTCAAGTGTCCTGCACCAAGCCCTGTCTGAACCCGATCCCACTGAACACCTTTGGGATGAACTGGAACTGGAGACTCCTGGACATCCTGACTGAGCCTGAACGCACCACTCAACGGAAAGCCATCCAGAAAGAACGGAACGCTTTATAATTTCAACACTCACATACTGTATACTGTATAGGTGTGATGGATAAGTGTGCCGACACCTTTTGCCATATAGTGTACATTTATATATCACACTTTGAGATTAAAACTGGACTGATCACTGTTCTTTAAAATACAAATGATGTACAAGTGAAGCTTATGGGTTAGTGCTTGCGATCTTGAGCATGAAGATCTGTAAAAAAACACAATCTTTAAAAAGTACAATATAAAAGGTCTTTAATAACCCGAACCCTTTATTTTTTCCAAATAAATTCCATCTCCCAATAAAGTCCTTCCAACATAAAGTTAAGGACCATATTTAATTCTTCTGATCATACCTGGAAAACAGACGCTGATTGAAATGCAATGATTTTTTATTTTATTTAGACACAATCAAGTCATCAATAATAGCAGATAAATAGAATGCTTGAAATAATAACTACCTGGTGTGAGGAGGACGACAGAGGTGACGATGAGAGAGCAGATGATCAGAATAACCAGCAGAGCGATTAATATTCCCTTCCAGTTCCTCTGTGAAGAGTTACTGCCCACCAACTCCTACAGAGAGAGAGAGAGAGAGAGAGATGTAAGCACTAAGAAAAAATAGAAGATAACATATCATGTTATAAGAAAATAACCAGTGACAAGGTTGTGTGATGAGGCAGTATTAACATTACCGCCTTCAACTTAATGATTTTCACAAACAGCATGGTCTGGAAGGTTTTACTCCTCTTACAGATTGCTACCGGCATTTACCGAGATTTATTTATTTTTACTCATTAACAAGCAACATGTAATATATTTTACATCTAAAGTTATGGAACATCTGCAAAACGAGATAGTGTCTGTGTTCCAACAACCATAACCACACCATGCCCTTCCCCTTGAGAAACCCTTGGGAAAATTGTCATAAAAATCTTAATAGCTTTAGCACTTATGTGATGATTCCTTGGAGGTCGCAGCTGATGAGATTTTATCCATTTGTTTGACACCTAGCAGAAACTCAATGTATTTAATAAGGGCCCCGTCACACTCTGATGAAGACCAAGTTCCCACTACATCCTAAAATACTGAAAAACACTGTGGGAAAATGGGGCCAAAAAGTTCAAATTACTTCCTGCCGTAGTTTTCATGTCCTCGCCGTGCACAGTCCAAAGACATGCAGATTAGGCTAACTGGCGTTCCCTATGTAAATGCCCATTGTGTGTGAAGGTATGTGTGAATGTTTACCGGAGGTCCTAACACGGTCCAAAAAAGGGAATACAGTGGAACCTCGGATTGCGAGTAACTCGGTTTACGATTTTTAATAAATTTTGACTCGAAAAACGAGCATATCTTGGTTTACGAGTGCCAGGTTTTTTGACACCGACACACACACACACACACACTCTCTCTCGCCTTTACACCCCCCTCCCTGGCTTCACACAGACAAACACACTCTGCTCTACACAGAAACTCTGCTCTGTCGCAATTCTTTTCAAAGGTAATGTGCTGGTTCATTTATTTGTTGGGATTTTTAAAAACTTTTTTAAAAGGTAAAGTGCAGGTTAATTTGTCTTATTTTTACTTTATATATTGTCTTAATTATTTTACTGTATTTACTTTTTTGGGCTGTGGAACGAATTATTTGTGTTTTCATTATTTCTTATGGGAAGGGTTGATTTGGTTTACGAGTGTTTTGGAATATGAGCTTGCTTCCGGAACGAATTATGCTTGTAATCCAAGGTTCCACTGTAAATACAACGGTAACCATTGGCCTCCACAGTCCCTAATTTCACTACAGAAGTTCCTAGATAGGTGATGGATGGGTACTACTTCCTAGCCACATCAGGTTCTCAATGTGTCTATCATGTCACAAATGTCCTCGAGTTGGTATAAATACCATGACAAGTGCAGTGCTGTTCATCATGCAGTAATGGTTTGAGGAATTTGATCTGGTATCTATACTAAATTCTCTGCATGTGACATAGACGCGGTGATAAGCCAGAGAACATAACTTACTGTGGTCTTCTACAAACGTGTCCTCCAAAAAAATAAGCACCCCAGCTCCACGTCAAGAAAGACAATAGTACTGTATGCCCTCATCATTTTCAACTGCATTCTCGACAAGTTCTTATTGCATTCACCCAATTTTTTGTAGCAGGTGTAGTGGGAATGTGGCCCAGTGTGACAAAGTGGAGAAGTGGAGGTAAAATAATACTGAAAGTTAAATGCAGTGTCAGTTTGTAGCATTTTAAAGGCTTCATTTAGGAAAAGTGGATAAAATGCACTGTAAGGGGAAAAGTGAAGAGTATTAGCTCTCAGCAATACTGTTGAAAAAGTTTCTTCAGTCATCCCAGTTACTTCAGGTCTATTACTAATACTCATTACTACTGTATACTCTATCTTATGAAAGACTCAAAGGAAACATATAGCTGACGTGTTAAGTGTTATAACCTGCGTTATTAACCTAAAACTAGCTGAACGCAGCAGATCAGCAGCTTCATTAGAGTTTAAAAGCAGGGCTGGTGTTCGTGACCTTGTTCCTGTTATAATCAACCACCAGACATCATTAAACTCGGAGATAACAATGGGTCATGTTTACTGACACAAACCTCACACACTCGTTACAAAGAGAGAGAAAGAGAGAGAGAGAGAGAGAGAGAGAGAGACTAAAGTGAGCTGAACGCAGCAGATCAGCAGATTCATTACAGAGTTTAAAAGCTGACCTGATGTTAGTGACCTTGTTCCTGTAGTAATTAAACACCACAGAAATCATTAAACACTGAGATAACAACTGGTCACGCTTACTGACACAAACCTTATACTCATTTGTGAGAGAAAAGAGAGAGAGAGAGAGAGAGAGAGAGAGAGAGAGAGCTATGTCCTTTCTAGAAGTTAGCATCAGACATTTTACCACCTGCATTTTAAACAAACCAAAGAAACAAATACAACAAGGATGGCATGGGTGCATCATCATCATTATTATCGTCAAAATCATTACAATAATCATCGCTATAATGATAGCCATCACTATCATTATTGTCATCATCATCACCACCTCTACCAACACCATCACCATGTACAGTATAACCCCATCATCACCATCTATAACACCATCATCACCATCTCTACCACCAACATCACCATCTATAACACCATCATCACCATCTCTATTACCTCCATCACCATCTATAACACCATCATCACTATCTCTATCACCAACACCATCTATACCACTATCATCATCATCTTTACCACCACCATGACCATCTCTACCATCACCATCACCATCTCTACCATCATCACCATCTCTACCACACCAAGACCATCACCATCTCTACCACACCAAGACCATCATCATCTCTACCACCAACATCACCATCATCACCATCTCTATCACCTCCATCACCATCTATAACACCATCATCACTATCTCTATCACCAACACCATCTATACCACTATCATCATCATCTTTACCACCACCATGACCATCTCTACCATCACCATCACCATCTCTACCATCATCACCATCTCTACCACACCAAGACCATCATCATCTCTACCACCATCACCATCTCTACCACCATCATCATCTCTACCACACCAAGACCATCACCATCTCTACCACACCAAGACCATACCCATCTCTACCATCAACACCATCTCTACCTCACCAAGACCATCACCATCTCTACCACCATCACATCTCTACCACCTTCACCATCTCCACTATCGCCATGGCCATCTCTACCACACCACCACCACCACCCCTACCACCACCACCACCATCTCTACCACCGTCATCATCTCTACCACCACCACCATCTATACCACCACCAACATCACCATCGCTACCACACCAGCACCATCAATATGATCATCTCTACCACCACAATATTCATCTATACCATCACCAACATCCTCATCTCTACCACTACCACCATCTCTACCATCACCAGAACCAACTCTACCACCAATACCTACCACCATCATCACCATCATTACCACCACTGCCACAACCATCACCTTCTCTACCATCACCACCTCCATCTCTACTACCACCAACATTACTACCATCACCACAACCATCACCATCCCTACAACCACTAGAATCACCACCACCACCACCATCATTACAACCGCCAGAATTTACCACCATCACCACCACCTCCACTACCACCACCATCACAATCGCCACTACTACCATTTCTAGCACCACTACCATGCCTACCACCACCACAAACTTCTAATACCACCATCTCTAACACCAGCCATAGGAGCACCACCACCACGCCTACTGTACGACAACCATCATCATCACCAGCATCATAATCTCTACCATGACTGCCATCTCTACCACCGCCATCTTTACCACCACAACCACCATTTTTACCAACGCACCCATCACCATTTCTACCACCACCATTAGCAGCAGGAGCAGCAGTATTACCATCATAATCATTACCTCAACCGCCATCACCATCACGTCTATCACATCTATCATCATCACCAGTATCATCATTATCATCATGAGCAGTAGCAGCAGGCCACCATCAGCAGCATCATCATTTCCACCACCACCACCACCACCACCATCATAATCATCAACATCATTGTAACTGATTCCACAGTAAACCAGTGAATAGTGCTGGATCTAGTGATTTATTTAGGGAATAAGGAACGGATTATGACACAGCGCGTCAATTTAATAGGAAAGTCTTTTCTTCTGTTTCCAGCTGCATTGATCAATTAACAACATATAACCAAGACATCGTGAATCCACAGCAGTGTCTCAGACAAAAGCTGAACCGAACCACAAACAGCCTAAAGTGGAAGAGTGGAGGAACAAAATCCTTCAAATCCATAAACACCCCGGGGCAGCTCGCCACAAAACACATCACAGTGTGACATTAGCACTTCTGTGTTGATCGATGTTCTTCAGAAAACTTTGCTTCTGCCCTGCTGCGCATGAAATAATTTACCAAGTCCACTTAGCTGAGTGAAATCAATAATAATAACCTGTTATGAGCTTTAATAGAGATGCACTACAGAGAAAAGAGCTGTAAAAAGGAACCACATGCTTTCTGAATGGATTTCATCTCGGAGTCATTTAAGCACTTCTCCTGTCAAGCCTGACTGCTTAAGTCTCGCTGATGGAGCGGGCATCATGAACCAGATGTCAGACTTTATTTGAAACAGCAGTCCATTTCAGTAATACAAACAGGTCGGGATCTACAAATAAGATGATAAGGGAACAAAAGAACAACCAAGAAGAAAAACACAATCCTGTCTGTCATGAAGCATTCATGAAAAAGAATAACACCTATTAGAGTAAGATATAAAATTTTCTCCCGCAGCACTGTTGAATTCTCGGTCCTGATTGGGCGATGAGTCATTTTCTCTAAGTAAAGCACCAGGGCACTTTCTATATTAGCAGCTCATTCAAAAGATCTTCTGCGGCAATCAGAACACAATATAAGCTTAGTAACGAACAGGTTAAGGGACTTTGGAAAATACAAAGAACGTAGCGCTGCATAACTAATCGCATAAAAATCAAAATAGTAAAATGGTGAGCGTAATCACAAAAGGCTCTCATTTATTGCAGGTGATTTACACATAGTCAGGAATTTATGTTGTTATATATTTTCTAGGATCTCACTTTTATAAAAATACACAATTATGCCTTTTATACTGTATATTTCTCTTATTGCAGAAAAACCTTCCTATCTTCTTATTCTATCTTATCTTTCATTTTTAGATCATGAACAGTCATTTAAGCGTTTCACTGCACATCATACTGTGTACGGCTGTGTACGTGACAAATGAACTCTGAATAGGCATTTTTATAAATCATGAGAAAAGTTTATATTTGTGCCCAAATTAATGTTACTGATCATTTTTATTTCATTTTACATGTCACTTTATTACCTTGGATGTTAAACCAGATATCTCTGCGACTATGACGACTTTTTTTTTCATGTGTTAGTGAAAACATGTTATGACAGAAACTGTGATAGTGACAGAGAACTAACTAGCTCCCCTATGTGACTGAAAGGTGTACTGCAGTGACCCAAATAAAATCCCCCAAATCCAGTGTTTGTGAACCAAGACTGACTAGTTCGTCAATAATTACGATTATTACGAGTTGCGATTAACCCGCAATACCCACTTGTGAGGAATATTGATCAGAAGGTCCCAGGTTCAAACCCCAGCACTACCAAGCTGCTGCTGCTGTTGGGCACCTCAGCAAGGCCCTTAACTGTCAATTGCTCAGATGTATAGTGAAATAAAATACAAGTCTCTCTGGATAAGGACGTCTGCCCAATGCTGAAAAATTGGTGTCAAGTTTATTGTCATATGCACAGTAAAGATACATGTTTTTTTCCCCCATACAATGAAATTCTTCCTCTGCTGTCCTCAATGGTAGAGATGGTGATGGTGGTGGTAGAGATGGCGATAATGGTAGAGATGGTGATGGTAGAGATAGTGATAATGGTAGAGATGGTGATGGTGGTGTTAGAGATGGTGATGGTGGTGGTAGAGATGGTGATGGTGGTGGTAGAGATGGTGATAATGGTATAGATGGTGATGGTGGTGTTAGAGATGGTGATGGTGGTAGAGATAGTCATGGTGATGGTAAATATGGTGATAGTGGTGGTGGTAGAGATAGTCATGGTGATGGTAGAGATGGTGATGGCGATGGTAGAGAAGGTGGGGGTGGTGGTAGATGGTGATGGTGGTGGTAGAGATGGTGATGGTGGTAGAGATGGCCATGGTGATTGTAGACATGGTCATATAAGTCTGCAGTGACTGTGCAATGATTGTGTAGTGTAGTAGAGTACTTTTCATGAATTCCTGACTACATGTACCTTATTATCGTAATAAATTGCAGCCTTTTACAAGAACTTCAACTTTTAATCACTGATTATTTTCCTCCTCCCGCACAGTGCAAGTGCTTTACTTCTTAGGAAATGTTTGTTTAGTGTTTGTAAATGCTATCTTTTGCAAATCCAGGTGCTGTTTGAAGGAACGATTACTGTTTGCTCTTTTTCGTTGCGCACACCTTGTTTAGTCATCAAGCTAATGCCTTGTTAAGTACGTCTCAAGGTGCTTTTATAAAGAAAAAGGGTGAAATGACACAAGACGCAGGGGCGCCGCCCCCCTTAAAGTTAGGCAGAGAAGAATGCTCCATTAACATGTAATTATTTAACATAATAATTATTTATTTTAATAATGAAATAAAGTCATTTAGTCACAATATTCTGCTGTATTTCTTAATATAATTTATTTGCAATTAAAAAAAAACGAAACTGTATTACGTTCATTTGTGTTCGTGTACGCGGGGCGCCGGACTAACGAGTGTCTATGTAGTGGCACGTGCGTTTTTGAAAAGCATGTGACCTGAGGCTGAGCTCTGATTGGACTTTGTCAAATCATCCTCCGGGTGCAACTCTGTGTGCCCTGAACCCTCCCACTTTTGTTCTTAGCGAATCAATATTGTTTTTAAATATTTGGGCTCATGTGATTGGACCATTCTCAACGAGTCTTTTCCAGCACTTTTTATGGCAAGTGGAGCGGAGAGTCCTATGAGTAATGCTTTTATTTTATGCTAGTACAGTAGTAGTGATGCTTAATCACCTGATAAATGGCTATTTTCAGGCGAGCATTAAAAGTTTCATTTTAATTTAGTTTGCACATTTTTTGCACCAGCCGCCACTGGAGTGCACCATGATGAAGTCTTCCAGCTGAATCGTTCGTGTTATTATTCCCGTCGAAGTGAATGACTTCTTGAACGGAGCTTGCTGTGTCAGGCCTTAATTATGTTTTCCCTCACATGGTGCTTGTTCTCCCACGACACTATACAAGCTTCAAGTAAAATGTCACACCAGAAACCACCGGCGGCTCCCGAGCTCATCCCTGCCTCGAGGGGATACGAGATGTGAGAAAAACATAGAAAGAACACGTTTACTCTCCTAGTCAATTTTCTACAAACTATAAATCGAAGCGTTTATACATGCTATGCTCAGGAAAACCTGCAAATGTTCTTCAGCGATGTTTGACAGGTTGCGATTACCTCGAAATACCCACTTGTGAGAACTTTTAAAAGGTTTTGTTTTGGTGCTAAAGGCTAAAAGATAAAAATTCACCTTAAATTCTGACACACTTTCTATCAAAAAGGGGAGAAAAAAATAGCCTCAGCCTAACCTTCTTCCCAGACACCATTGTGAGTCACCTTGGAGTGAACGATTTTATTTTCTGGTCCACTTTCACTCTTTCACAACCCTGCTATTTATAATGCCTCCGAGCTTGGCTTTATCGCTCCGTACCTTCTACACCGCAAGATTTCATAATACACTTTTATATAGGTTTATATAAAGGGACTCTTTGTAATACTTGATAGTTTCTACATTAATAACAATTGTAATACTTGCTGTTTCGGGAAAAAAAAAAAAAAAGCAATAAAATCCTCCAGGGTCAGCCTTTGTGATCAGTAATTATTATAATTACTGAAGAATAATGATCATCCAGGTAACGGACTCAGGTTAAAGCCAAGGTTAGTCAGAGGAAGAGTGGAGTGACAGAACTCTTATTAAAGTTAATGGAGGTCAGAAGTGACCCTGTGCTGTTGGAGAAACCAATAAGGAAGCCAAATTACAACAAGCCAATCAATTTACTCCACTTCTGGCATAATGATTTGGCTCTCAACTAAGTTTTCTTTTATTTTTTTTATAGCAAATGCAGCATGAGGGGAGAAAAAGAAAAAAGAAATCACGCCACTCAGAATAAAATGAAATAAAATAAAGCCCAAGGTATAAGTATCTTGTTTCTTTTGAACAGCAACCAGGAATTTGTTGCTTCACCAGAGATTTCCATTTCATAGCAGGTTTTACTGTTTGTACATAAATTTGCAACAATGTGAAAGCAAAGTGTGTAACTGCTTCTGAGAGGTGTTTCAGACGAACAGAGTACTGTAGATACGAGTCAGACAGAGGAGTGTAAGAGCAGGAGAGCCGCTCTGTACAGATCAGGAGAGGCCGTTGTGAGGATCTAATGCTAGAATCAAGTAGATTTCTGATCTCATCATCATATATGTACAGTATACACACATGTTTTGTTTTCATGTTGTCCATCATATTTAAAATCAAATTGTGGATTCTAAGACGCTCCTAACAGTCTGATTCCAGAACCACAAGTTCCATCAGTATGGGACATGGTACTGTATACACCATAGTGGTGGTAGTCTCATATTTTAGTGTGTACCTTGTGGATCACTTACGAGGTCTCCTCTGTCTCCTTGGTGGCCTGGACTCCTCCTGAGTTCATGTTCCTGGTTTCCATAAGGAACTGTAATCCATTCACTGGTCCATATTTTAGGAAGCCTCGAATGATATCAGCTCAGTGGTAACCTGAGCTGTTGTCCAATTAGCGGTCGAATCAGACTTGCCACAAGACCAGTCCAGATGAAATCACAAATTACAATTATATTCAATTAAATTTTCAATTAAATTTTATTTGTATAGTGCTAAGGAGCTTTACAAAATGCCAGGTTTCCACTTTACTGTCTTCCTATGGTCTTAGTGCCGTAACCTTTGCAGGTGTGGGATGAGTTGACAACCTGTAGGCCAACTTTTTAAAGATCCTCCCCATTATTATGGAAGATCAATGCGGATCAATGTTGGTGCTTCTGTCACCAACTACCGGACTTTTAAAGGTTAGCTTTAGATGAAACGTGCAGGGAAACATTTAAAATGGTAAATGAAAGGGCGGCTTTTTCAAGGGTTTGACGCACAGACACATGGTCTTACATTTTATTTGGAAAAGTGGGGAAAGAAAGGGTTTAAGGAGGGAGAACAGAAAAAAGGGGAAGAGAAGTTGTAAGGGTAAGGGTGCATGTGTACTGTAGGTCTGGAGGCATGTGGGCACAAGACTGGTGTTGGCGGGCAGAGTGAGCCCTCAAACAGCTCCTCTCACTGATTGGCCAACCAGGTCGAATGGGACCCAAGAACGGGAAGGGACTCCCTCATAACGTCTGTTGGCTGGGCAGCTTTCCCTGCTAGAAACGGGGGATTTATGGTGACCTTTTCCTCTTCAGCCGCAGGATCATGAAAGCCGGCTCTTGTGTAAGGGTGGGGGCTCTACCTTTTTTTGTGGCTGTCCTCAACTCAGGGATCAAACAGTGGCACTAATTTCTGTGCCTTTGTTGTCCCTGGGCGCATGGCATCACCCTGTCCCGGTTTAATGTCCACTACCTGACCTTGCTCTTACGACCTCCAGACCTCGAGCTAAACTCCCCACCATGTTTTTATAACGCATAGAAACCCCCGAGATCCATTTAAGATGATTATTCACCAGTCTTGTGCCCTCAGACACCTGCAGTAGGGGAGCCTTCAGAGTGAGGAGCGACAAAAGATTTAGGTGCACACTCATGACTGGTGTATGCCATGACAGGCACCCAATAGCGAACATGCTTCTCAGACGCTTGAGGTCTGACTGTGCATGTTCACCCCGCATTGCTTGTTTCTCATGGTGCTTCCTCAGACTTCTGTCTTTCCAGACTAGACCAAATGACAGCAGGACAGTGGTTGGCTAACACTGGGGCATGTCCATGCTGTGTCACTTCTGCGGGATCCTGAATGTCCTAGATCTCCAGCCAAGTTAGCCTGGAGCCATGCGACCACAATGACTCCTGGCAAGGGGGAAATTTATACCCTAGGTTGGTATTCTGTTCACCACAAAGGCTAGCCAGTTGCACCTCTGCTCTATGCACATCATACGGCTCCTTTAGGCAGCCCATACTCACATAGTACTGAACAAAGGTTTGTTCTGTACAGCTGAAACCTTTCAGCAGGACAATACTTATTGAACCCATTTAAGCATTGGGCTCAACAGTCTACCTCTGTGTATCTGAGTGTGTGTGCGTGTGTGAGTAACAGAGAGAGGAAGAAAGGAAGAGAGAGAGACAGACAGAAAGAGTATAATGTTTAAATCATAACTGCACTAAAATGAATAAGTTTGCAAACAAGTTAGAGGTTTCACTGCAAAAACATTGGACACCCCAGTTTTGGAATTTTACCTAATTTGACATATTATTTTTCTAAGGCCTGCAAAGTTGTCAATAAGCAATTTTTGTTTACATTTTTTTTTTTTAGAAGTTTCACTTAGATGTTAAAAAAAAGATAATATAACATAATAACACTGGTCGTGCAATCTCATGTCCCTCCTGTCCTGTGATCAATGATGAATGAAGCGAAACTACTACTTGGGCAAACTAGCGGCTACTGTGAATGGAATGGGTTTGATGGACTTTTTTAGAGAACGCTGAAGCCAAGAAAATTGTTGTTTACGCTCTGCCAGTGCAGACTCCCCAGCAGGCGACTTACATTATATGATAAGGTGCTGTTGTCAACTACCACTGTGGTAGCAGAGGAGGCATATGATGGATTGTAAACTGAAAGACTTGCATTGTTTTTCAGGGATCTTCAAGAATATTTTCCCTTTATTTTTTTTATTAAAACTCAACAGTGAACTAAATATTTATATTACATTTGTGAATTTATAAATACAACTGCAGGATAATTTATCCATTGTGACAAAACTGTTGGATGTGGATTTGTAGCATTTTGCAAAATAATACTAAATCACACTGATATAACCAATTTTTTTCATTTTCAATTCAATTTACAGTGGAACCTCGGATCGCGAGTAACGCGGTTTACTGGTGTTCCGCAAGACGAGCAAAGATTTTTAACCAATTTTTAATTGGAAACCGAGCGATAGTATTGGTTTACGAGTGCCGAGTATTATGTATCACATATGCGCCAGTTATTTTGATACCGAGCGGCAACTGAGCCAATGGTTTTTCTCTCTCTCTTGCGCTGCAGAATTGTGGGTAATCGTCTCCCCTGCTGGGTCTTAATGCTCGTCTCTTACTGGTATAATCAACGTCTCCCTCTCTGTTTCATCGTGTCTCATATTTGTGTAAGCACGTACACCGACACACGCGCACACACCGACTCACACACACTCTCTCGGCTTCACACACACACACACGCAGACACTTTCTGCTTTACACATAAACTCAGCTCTGTTGTGATTCTTTTCAAAGGTAAGGTGTGGTTCATTGGTTTTTTTTTTTTTTTTACAGCAGTGATTTTGCTCACAGGAGTGTCATTAGACAGATTTCTTTTTTTCCCCTGTTAAAACAGTGTTTCCCGTTGTGTGTGTGTTTCTTGTGAAACTTAAAAAGCGAGGTGGAGGGGAGGGAGGAGGAGTTTTACTGTGTAAGACAAGGCGAGGGACGGGGCTAATTCCACACATAATAATTTATTATATATAATTGCGCACACAAACGGAAACACTTATCAGTCTGGATTTTTTTAAAAAGTAAAGTGTAGGTTAATTAGTTTTATTTTTACTTTATATATTGTATGAATTATTTTTCTGTATTTATTTTTTTGGGCTGTGGAACGAATAATTTGAGTTTTCATTATTTCTTATGGGAAAATTCGATTTGGTTTACGAGTGTTTTGGAATACGAGCCCGCTTCTGGAATGAATTATGCTCGTAATCCAAGGTTCCACTGTATTTCAATTTTCAATTTTATTTGATAATGGTGATTGTCCGAAAGCCCCTTCATGCTATGAATGAAAGAGAATTAGGAAAATGAGTATGAAATGTGTAAGAAAGTCTGTTTGAATCCACATGATCAGATTGTCCGTCCATAACACCCATGTGAATCTGTGCACAAAATATTTTCTATTGGTTTGTAATACTATCAGCTTGAATGGATTTATCTTGTATTGCAGTGAAACCCCCTTACGCAAAACCAGAACAAATAAAACATGAAAATCAATCTCTTCTATCTCTTCTTCTTTTTCTACTGGTTTTAGCCGCACTGATCAGACAAGGTTGGTGAATCAGAATAATTACATCTCTATGCTCATAAAATAGAAAAATCTCAATTAACTAAAGGACAATTACAGCCTACAGTACACTTCATTTACTCAGTTGGCTGATGCTTTTATGCACCTTCCAAGTGAGGCAGGATACAACTGAGCAGATCAAGGTTAAAGATCTTGCTCAAGGACCCAACCATGGCAGCTTGAGGTATCTAAGGACCTTCTAATCTCTCGCTTAAAGCTCCTACACTTCGAATATTTTGCACCAAGGACACGAAATGAAAAATAAAAAGAATAGACAAAAATATAGCTTTTAACCAAAACCGTCTAACCATATGACACACTGGAAATAAAGAAAAATGCAAAACACAGAGTAGTATCGGTGCACAAACAAGCAGCAGGAGTCTGAGAATGTGACCTGGGAGTCGTTGCAGAGAAAAACAAGAAGCGAGTCAATAGCTCATGCTTAATAAGTGGACTACCTTTTATTTAAGCTTTAAATAACCAGGCTGTCTCTTGAGATTAGCAAAGACAAATTCCTGGCCAAAATATCCTTACTATTACACATACAGTACACACACACACACACACACACACACACACACAAGATGAATTGAAACATTACTTATTACTACCCAAGGTAGTAAGGTTTTTAGTTGCATTTTCAGTGTCTCTGTATTATTGTCATTAAGAGGTATTTAAACAATGCAGTATAATATAATAATATTTAAGGTCAAATTTGTATATATTTTTCAACATATATAAGCATCCTTTCACTGAAATGTGTTTATTTCTTTAGTCTGTTATCCCCCAAAAGTGAAAAAGGAGGTAAAGTTATCACAGGAGCTGACATAATTGATAACTGGAACGACAATTTGACCTTCATGCATTCACGCTACAGTAACAACGGTTTGTAACCATGATTTAACAACATGATAACAAGTGTAACAGAAAAATCACATTTTAACTGTGTGCAATGTGCCATGTACTGTAGGCTGTAGAAGCATTAAACATGCCAGTTGGATTGGAGAAGGACATTGTGTACATAACTACAGTACGTAACCACCAGTGTTATGATAAAATGGAGACATCTGTTCTGGGGTAGATAGGAGACAATCAGCTCCTTGGATGAGAGAACACAATGTACAGGGCGTTGATTATAGTGGCAGAGAAGTTAGTGTACACAATGGAACAGCAGAGCGAGAGAAAGCACCTCTCTCCATGCTGCAATTGGTTTCTGGATGAGACCAGTCGTTCTGCAAAACCTTTGTTTCTTTGCTCTTACCCAGTAAATAAACTACTTGTCATTATAGTTTCTCAGGATTTCCACTACACAAATTCTGGTAATTCCCATGAATCACAAGTGGACTGTTGATTCGATTCGATTTTTGGGTATTGCGATTTAAATTGTGATGTTTATTGTCTGATTTGCACAGAACTGCAGTACACAGAACATATATGTGGAACATTTCGGGTTCTGTTTGCACATAAATGAGGACTACTATTGCCCTATTACGCTTTGAAAACGGACAATACCAGTACTGCTCATCATTTCACTGCACTCCATGACTGCTGCTATTTGCACACTGCACATACTTTATACAGCTTATACAGTATATACTGTATATATATCGTACATACTTCATTTGTTTTCTTTTTTACATATTTCTACTTTATTTTATTGTAACTTAATTACTTCATATTGTAGATTTTATATTTTACATTCTCTTATTTTCTTTTTAGGCCACAAACAGTCGTAAAAGCATTTCACTACATATTCTACTGTGTATGGTCGAATAAATGTACTGTATGTGACGAATAAAATTTGAAATTTGTCTCAAACAGCTATATTTCTTACAGCTTTGGAAGTATTTATTAAAAAACACTAAAAGTAAATAATATACATCGAAATGCTGTGGATAAAATGTGTATAAATGTTTCATCTCATGCAAAGCCATACTCTTTTATTTCCTGCCAATCTCACACTCCACGCAATCTTCCACAGTCCACTAGGTGGCAGTATTGCACCAACCAGTTATAAACCCAAAAAGAAGAAGACGACAAAATAGTCTGACAAAAAATAAGTATCTTTGGAACATGGAAGCAGATTGTATTTTCTGTAAAAGCTGTGTTTTTATTATTATTATTATTATTATTATTATTATTATTATTATTATTAT